>JASDQU010752238.1:17044-29719 GCA_032191745.1 Picea mariana
AGAAGGTGAATCCTTAGACGAAGGTAGTTCTTCATCTTAACCATATCAACCTTCGACTCCACCAACTCCCATGGAAAACCAAAATAATCCTGCAAGACCTTGGCTCAATCAAGATTTCGTGGTTGTGCTTGGACCACAACACCCATTACCAAAACATCCAAAGAAATGGATGCCCAAATTTGATCCAGATTCGAAGCAATCAACTGAGGATCACATCAAGAAATTTATGCTAGTTGTTAGACTTCAGAGTTTTGAACACAAAGATGTCGTGTGCAGACTATTCCCTTATACTTTTGAGGTAAATGCCTCAACCTGGTATTTTTCACAGCATCCTCAACCATTGTCTCTTGGGACAAGTTTGAAACTTGTTTTCTAGAAAACTTCGGAGATGATAAGTCCCCGGAAGTTTTAGTAATGAAACTCTCTAGTTTAAAAATGAACCCTAAAGAAAAGTTAAAGACTTTAACCAGAGATTCCTAACACTGAAAAACAAAATCCCAGTAGATTCGATGCCTACAGAAAACTTAATTGTTGCATATTATACTAAGGCCCCGCATAACAACATAGCTATATGGGTTAAAAGGTCCAAAAAGAACACATTATTGGAAGCCTTTGAGGAGGCAAGCCAGATTGAGAAATAAATTTTGAGCTTAAAATATAACATAAGTAGTGAGGCTGAAACAACTTTGTCTTCTAAAAAGAAAATAGAAATCCTCACTAGGCCTCCTCAAGTTAAAAATCAACAAGAAACATTAGACTTGGAGAGCTTGCAGAAACATTTCCAGAAATTGTCCAATCAGGTCATTGACTTGAAAATATCCACCAAGGAGGCATATACAAGTAAAGGAAGTTTCAAAGCTCCTTTTAGAAAACCTTTTCCTCCAAACCGGCCAAACCCGACCACAGAAGGTCTAAATTTCAAAATTTTACAGTATGCTTTGCAAACAGTATTGGAATCACATGACAATTTTGTTTCTTCTCCTCAAGAAAATCAGGATGATACAACCGAGGAAGATATAATAGAAGAGGAAGACTCATATCCTCCCATTTTTGGGCACTTGTCGGACAACATTTTCAAGCAAATTTTGAAACTCTCCACCCCTACAACACTAGAAGTAAAACACAAAACAAGCCCTCACCCAAAACAAGTAAAAATGTGGTTTCCAAACAGCCAAATCAAACTGAAACAAGACAAAATCTAGCTACCCCAGTTTTAGAATATGATTTAATTGAAGATCTGAAAAAATTAAGGGCAAATATTTCAGGTTTTGAATTGCTGAAATTTCCACTTATTTTGCAGAAAATGCTCCAAAGCATTACTACAAATAGTAAAAAGAATGATGTTAACAACAAATAATCAGTAGAAATTGACTTAAAAACAACTAAAAATGTCCCAAGTAAAAATACATCTGAAAACCAAGATAAAAGGGACTTATCAGAAACAACTGTAGGAAACTTAGATAAAAATGTTTCAGGAACAACCATAAAAAATCAATAGAATTATGTTGTTACTGCACGGAAAAATGTGCCTGCCCTTTTATTAAATTTCAAAATCTTTAATAGGAATGTACATAATTGTATGGTTGATTCTGGTGCCTCATCAAATGTAATGCCTTTTTTTGTATGCCAGAAAATTAATGCAGAAGTAAAACCTTTTGATTTAAAGATCAAGTTAGATCGAACTAATGTCAAAGTCATTGGTGAACTAAAAAATGTGTTGATTAGATTATCGTCCAATCCCAAGGTTCATCAAGTAATCGATATTATTGTTGTTGACATTCCTGAAGTTTATGGTCTGTTTTTGAGTAGATATTGGTTAGAACAGTTACATGGCTATTTTGATACAGACTAGTCTCATTTATGGTATTCGAAAAATGGACAGCCCAATAAGATCAGAATAAACAGAGAACTTTACCTCAAGTACACCGTGACATATCTAAACGACCCAAATGATCCTTTTGTTACTGCTGCAAATTCAATTGAAAGGTAGGGAATGAATATTTTTTTCAGTAATTTCATGACTGAAATTTCCTCTATCATTAACCCAGAACAAAAATCTAAAGTAACAACCTATACTCAGGCACCAACTTTACCAAATACGCCAAATATTTCTAATGATGCACAAATCTGTTCCTTATATTTTGATGGATCCAAATCCTGAGAAGGAGCGAGTGCTGGTTGTGTGCAAATTGATCCCACAGGTAATAAAATTTTTATTGCTTGTCGATTAGAATTTTAATGTAATAACAACACGACCGAGTGTGAAGCACCTCTGCAGGGACTAACGAAGGCACTTGACATGTACGTGCACAATTTGGTAGTGTTTGGTGATTCAAAAATAATATTCAAACAGGTAAGAAATGAAATACATTGTTTGTCACTGCATCTGAAGAATTAACAAACCGAGGTATGGGGTTTAATGCACAATTTTTTAGCATTTAATATAAATTCCATTCCTAAGATGAGTAATTTAGCAGCTGATTTACTAGCCAATGTTGCTTCTAAATTGTTGTCTGCAGATGGTCTTTCTCCTAATGCATTCTCGGTCGAATTGTTATTCAGGCCATTGATTTCAGACAATATCACAAACTGGAGAGTATTTTATGATGATCAACAGATCATCAATTTTTTTCACATGGAAGACACCTTCCAGGATGTCGTTATTGATGAAAGCACTCATGATGAGAATCTCTGAGATTTCATGGTAATATTTGATCTTCGATCTCCAAAATCATCAATTGAGTTGGTAAACTCTATCCCCAAATATGTTGTGAGATTAGAGAGATTTTATGACCTGCATGACAAGTTTAGAGGGGTAGTCAATTGCAAAATAAACAGTTCCTCTTTGATGTATGAAACTGTAAATTTAGGAACACGAGATAACCCTTAAAATATTAATCTGAGAAAAGGGTGTTCTGAACAAGAAAGGTCTTATTTTATAAAATTATTCAAATACTTTAAAGATGTATTTTCTTGGATGTACGACAAACTAAAAAAATTTCACCCAAACATCATACATCATGTAATACCTATGAAACCCCAGACTTAGCCTTTCCAACAAAAAATGAGGAAAATGCATCCTAAATTAGAACCTACCGTGAAAAAGGAATTGAATAAATTACTTACTGCCAAGATAATTTTTTTCAGTTAGGCATACTCAATGGGTATCTAACTTAGTCCCTGTAAGGAAGAAAATGGAGAAATTCGACTCTGTGTCGATTTTCAAAATTTAAACCGAGCATCTGATAAAGACAACTACCCTGTTCCTCCAATGGAACAAATTCTTCAACAGGTGTCTGGTTCTGAAAGACTATCTTTATTAGATGGTTTCTTAGGATATAACCAGGTCCTTATGTCCCCTTCAGACCAGCTTAAAACCACCTTTCCTACCCTGTGGGACACTTACGCCTACAGGAAAATGCCTTTCGGATTGATAAATGTCGGTGCCACTTTCTAGAGGGAAATGTACATTGCCCTCTGTGGCCTCATCAACTAGTCAGTGGTGGTCTATATAGACGATGTTACTGTCTTTTCCAAAAAAAAAAAAGACCACTTGTCTCATCTTAGGGCTGGGTTAGAAAGATGTCACAATTTCGACATTTCCCTCAATCCTAAAAAATCAGTCTTTGCAGTAGAAAAAGGTAAATTTCTTGGGTTTATATTTTCTAAAGACGGAATGATAATTGACCCCGAGAGAACCCAAGCCATTTCCAAACTTCCCCCTCCTTCTTCCAAAAAGGCCATGCAATCCTTTTTGGGTAAAATTAATTTTGTTAGACGGTTTGTCTCGAGTTTTTCTGAAATGGTTGGACCTCTACAAAATCTAATTAAAAAAGATGTTTTATATAGATGGGGACCACAAGAAAGTTAGGCTTTCGATTCAATTACAAAATCCATAATAGAAGCACCTTCCTTGACGAGCCCCGATTTTTCTCAGGATTTCACCTTATACACTTTTGCATTTGACAGATCCTATGTTGTTGTGCTTACACAGAAAAATGTTGAAAGAAATGAGATACCCATTGCATTCATGAGCTCTGATTTTAAAGGAGGAGAATGTAATTAACTCACTGTAGATCAGCAAACATATGTTGTTTTTAAAGTAGTCAAACACTTCAGGTCTTAATTGTTGAAATCCAGGACCAAAGTTGTTGTTCCTTACCCCGCTGTAAGAAATCTGTTAGTGCAAAAAGAGTCGAGTGAGAAAAGGGAAAATTGGATGACATCACTCTAGGAATATGATCTTGAAATAACCCCTACCCAGATTGTTAGAGTTCAAGGACTTTGTAAATTGGTGGCTGATTCAGTTGAGGAATTAGAAAGTCAAATAAATACATCAACTGTAAATCAACATAACGAAAAATAGATCAACTGTGCACAAACTACGCTCAATTCATGGTATGAGAATATCATATTTTATTTGCTGCATGGAACTACTCCTCATAATCTTGATCCAAAAAAAAGAAGAGCACTAAGGCTTAAATCTACATCTTTTCAATTAATCAATGATATATTATTTCGAAATAATTTTGATGGTGTTTTTTTGCGTTGTTTGGAAAAAGAGGAATCCGAAAGGGTGTTGGCTGAACTTCATTTCGGTGATGTCGGTGGTCATTTTGGTGGATATACCACTACTCACAAAGTACTAAGGGCTAGATACTATTGGCCGAACTTGTTTAAATATGCTCATACTTTGTCCTGCAAGTGTATAATCTACCAAAAGGTTGTAGGGCGGGTGAAAAAAGTAGCCTTTCCTGTACAACTTGTTACTGTAGACACAACTTTTCATCACTGGGGTCTGGATATTATAGGACCGATCAATCCCCCTTACTTGTAGCAACAAAAATATATCCTCACAACAACATACTATTTCATGAGATGGTCTGAAGCTTTACCATTAAAAGTGGTCAATACGAATCAGGTAGTGTCATTTCTGAACTCTCATGTTATCACTCGATTCATAATTCCTGAATGTCTGGTTTTTGACAATGATTCTTACTTTTCTTCCCTAGATATGAATGTTTTCTCTTTGGAAAAAGGGATTAAACTTAAGTACTCTGCTATCTATTACCCTCAAGGGAATGATCTAGTCGAGTCGAAAAATAASAATCTAATCAAGATTATAAAAAGGACAGTGTCAGAAAACCACAAGAATTGGCACAATGCACTTTACAAAGAACTTTGGGCTGATAGGGTAACTCCAAAAGCCTCCAATGGTAATTCTCCTTTYTTCCTCGTTTATGRAAGAGAAGCCATCCTCCCCCCACATGTCTTGCTTCCTTCTCTGCAATTATCACAGAAAGTTCAAGAAGAGGAGTGTCCTCCTCTGGAAAACCRAATAAATGCTTTATTAAAATTAGAAGAGGTAAGAACACAAGAAAAACAAAAACTTGACCAACACCAACAAATTGTGAAGAGCTGGTTCGATACAAGTTCATCCTCTGAAATGAATTTTGATGTTGGGGATTTGGTTCTCAAGTGGGACAAAGCGCACGAGGGTAAGGGAGAACATACCAAGTTCCAAAACTTGTGGCTGGGACCGTTTGTAATTTCTGAAAAATTGGGTTCTAGTTCTTTTCGTCTGCATGACTTGGAGGGACATCCAGACACTTTCCCAGTGAATGGCCAGGCTCTCAATAAATATTTCGCTTGATGATTTGAGACCCACCCTTTTGTAAATATTTTTAATTTTATTTTTTTTTTTCTGTTTTTTTTTTGGTTCTTTTCATTTTGTTTGATTTTGATTTGTTTTCTAGATGATTATTTCTAGACCACCATTCATTGTTGAAGGGAATCATATTTTTTGATTCATTAGCAACAGTTGATAACAGTTCAAGCACCTGAACAGTAAGTGCTAAATTCAGATCAACGGAAGTAAGTTTCTATCCAGTTATTGTGTCTGGTTTCTCATTAAAATCACATGAAAACACAATTATCCTTAAAACAACTTCTAACGTCGTCCCTGTTTTAATGAGAACAACTCAATGTGCCTCCCCATCCCAGAGATGATTTCTTAACATAAATCTAATTGTCCAAATCATGATGGAAGTCATCAGAACAGAAAAATAATTCTTAAATGATCAATCCTTTCATTACCAGACCATGAGATATTCAATATCACCCTGCTCTCTTAATATCATGAAGTTTTTGGAAATTTATAAAAAAAATTTATAGAGTTGGAAGCATTGAAATGTGTGGGAATTTTTTGTAAACCCGTCAGGACACTGAACAGGTCTGATGGAAGTGGGTAAATGCACACATGATACCAAGACAACTTCGTTGGGGTATTGAACAAGCCTGCTAGAAGCAAAGCAATGTCGGGTTTCGAAGATCCTCGGGTATGTTTTAAATTGATCATGTGTCAGGATGCTTTTATCATAAATGGATGACTCTTGGACAGGATAGAGGTACCAGAGCGGGTTAAATGACATCCCTGCCTAGGATATAGATGCCTGCTGACAGCAGTGGGCCTGTCAATGGTATTGGAGTCATATGTATAAACATCGCTACCCTTGTGATCAAAACGAGATACCAGATTACAATTTTTGGACAGAAATGCATCCAATACTATGACTGTGTTATTTTTTTTGAGTTATTGTCGAAATGCTTGATCTGTCTTTAACTCTCTCTAAACTTTATTACTAATTCATTTGTGCCCCTGATATGAATTTTTGGTGATGCAGAGATAACTGCTTCGCCTAGTGTGTCGCCATTGTTGGAAGCCAACTACTCTTGTCAAATTTTATCATAATAAAAATTCATCACCAAGGGATAAATTTTTTTTGTAGCTGCCTCCTCCTTATCCTTACAAATGTTTATGTCCTTTGGTCTTGAGGAGATTCATTGGGTTAGCTGAGTATAAGAGTTTTTTGTTTTTAATCTATCATTTGTTTTGTTTAATTTCATGACTGAAAGCATGAAATTAAAACAAAATTTTGGTTTCTTTGTTTCTTTTTCTAAAGGGATTACACCTAAAAGGCATCTATATGTTTATAAATCTTAAAGCTTGTAAGCTAATTGATTGATCCATTGCCATTGATTTATTCACTTTGGGATATGTAATTGAGTCTCATCTATGGTTGATTATATGGTTTTTACATTTGATATGTTTAATTGCACAAAACCTTGGGTTAAAATTCGAAATATGCATTTTTCTCTTACCAGTTGTATCATAATCCTATCACCCTGGTACAAGATTGACGTACTTACAATTCCACAACATCCTATTGTCCTGCATAATTCAGACTCACATTCATTATTCGAGTAGGTAAGAGGTAGTGGTTTGGGTTTAGTGTTCATTGCGCAGAGTGGTTTACAAGCATGTGCATCCTCTGGTTATTACCCACCCAAAGCTCGAATTGCCAAGTATGATAGCCTCTTGATTCCTTAGGCATATGGCCTCTCCCGATTTTACAGACCTCTTCTTACTGTTTGTGTATTGGAAAGCGAAACCTAGCTCTCGTTGCCTTTAATGTGTCTATGTGATAGCACCAATGGCTCCTGTGGTAAGAATTGAACCCAATGGCTCACAATCCCTCCTCACTCACGACGATGCCATAGGCGATATTGTGGCACATGGATGGGACATTTTAATCAGAAAGTTTGAGGGTTATAACCTAGCAGTTGCACAGGATTTCTCTCATTTGTTTGATGGCTCCAAAGCTAATATTACGGATCTGCAACTCGAAGTAACCAAGGATTCCATAACATGAGCTACAGGACTAGCCCAGGAGGGAGAACAATGGTCAAAAAATGCCAAATTAGAAGAYGTGCCCTGGAATTTGCTCATGTTCTCTAGGAAATCGAAGTGCTACCCAAAAGGTACGCCTATTACTTTCATCAAACCTCGATGGCACGACCTGCTTCTAATTCTTAAGCAAWTCATAACTTGTGATGGTAGATATGGCTTAGTTTTCTTGTATCACATCTTCCCGTTGATGATTTTTCTAGGGTTCAAGTTAAATATGCCTTTCTATCTGTTTATGAGTCTGCAGAAAATGTCTAAAMTTTATCAGAAACATAAGTTTAACCCATTKTCAAGTCTTTTTCACCGTGGTCTTATTCGAATTATGTTGTTGTCGCATCTATCTAAGACTGGGGATAATTGGGAAGATTTCTTGTGTAGAAATAACTTCACCCTACCTGAGAATACAGTAGAATCGCCTCTTCATTTCAATACAAACCTCAATCCATGTAATCCTACTACCAAAAATCAAGGTGTTGATCCACATGAAGACCATGCAACCACAGAACAAAACTTTGTTACTATTCAGAACCCTTTGGGAAAAAATCCACGATATGATTTTGTGCCCATAAAATCATTAAAGGAAGTTATAGATGTGTTAAAGGATAAGGTTTCTCCTTCTCCCACTGTTGAGTTGAATCAGGGTTTCTTTAACAAATCGGTTGTCAAGAAAAATTGCAAGCATAAGGAACAGTGTGATTCAGATTTAAATTTCACAAACAAGAGACCAGGCAGGTTAATATCCAGAAATTTGAGAAATCGCCAGCAAGATCATCTGAGCTCGATCCCAGTGATAAAGGTCGATGATCACTTGTCTGATGATGAGATCAATGAATTTATTGCCCGAGAAGATGTAGATGACCAGTCCCTCGGAAATGAAACCAGTATTGAAGCTATACAATATGATTTCGTTTCTAAGCTACCTCTGTTCCTAAAAAATCAAGAAGGCTTTGCTAGTATACACCATGATCTTAAGAAAGTTGCAGAACAAACCAAAGCACCCTATGCAGAACACACTCAACCTCTACTACCATAGCACCCATACACTATGAAAATTGTCTTGGCTGGGTTGAACATTACTACAGGGACATACCCTATCTCCAAGCACAGTTAAAACATATGGCAGCTCGAAACTCCTTCCTTGAAAGGGAAAATCAATAATTAAAAGCATGCGTTTGATCCAACGTTGACAGGGAAAAAAAAAGGTTTAAACGATCTGGTAATGTGATTATCAAGAACGAAACAAATTTCAATGCTATCATTAACTCAGACTTATCAGATGCTTCATTGTCTAATCTCTGAAACGGTAAAAATTGTTTTGATTCTCTTTGATTTATTCTATTGGAAAAATAAAATAGATAGATTTTATTTTGATTTTGTTGTTAATTTAAGACTAGCTACATAATCTTATGATTATGTAGCCAATCTATTTGTAAATATTAGTTTGTATTGTTATCTAAAATTCAATTATGTTTTATCATTTTAAGGAAAACAACAGTTATGATGTTATTCACACAGAGAAAAAGTCATGGATTATGCGTTGCATAACTTAGTAATTTCTCATTTTGTTTGATAAAACAATGTCATTATGTAATTATTTTTTTGATCAAGGACTCCTGCAAGAGTGTTCCTTTGTTATTCTATTTTTGAAGAAAACTTATTTTTAGGGATCATCCTCTATCTTGTATGATAGGAGGTTACTGATCCAAGACATGTTTAAATAGTAGTTGTTGTTTAGTGTTAAAGACAACTTTTTATGGATTACAGAATGGATATATGACTGTGGAAGTGATATGGAAAAATAATTTGTTGTTGGCTTTAGTCCTATGTGAATTGTGCAATGCTTCTCTCATTGTATTTTCCTATTACTTTTGTGTTATGAGATATTATTATGGTTGATTTAGATTTAGTCTTGTCATCATATGATGTTTTCATATCATTAAATATTTAAATGTTGTTCATGATCTATTGATTCAGTTTGCACCTGTGATTAATCGATTAATCAATTATTCAATTATCTTTGAGTTTACTTATGTTATTAAATGGTTGATAATATCAATGCCCAGGATTGAAATTTCTTTCTTCCTCCGCTATTGATTATCTTAAGATCGCAGGATATTAATTGGTTATTTTTCTGTTGTTTTGAATTCACTCCAAATGCATGAAATACTTCCTTGAATTTCTTCAGGAAGATTTATATTTGTCTCTGTCAATAGGTTTCCTCTTAATACAGGAAAAACATGAGCTCATACAACGCAGGAAAAGGAACTTGGTCTATTAATATTAATTAGTTAGAGGTTAGTAGATGCATTTGACTTCTTTTATTCATAGTTGTTTATATATAAATGAAATGATGATTTCATTAATTAGCTTGGACTGTTTTTCTGTCATGTTTCAATCATATTTGCTTAGTATTTATTAGTTTAATAATTTTAAACATCAAAAAGATTTATGTTCTTACTTTATCTTATTTAGAAATACTATTACAAATATTCACTTTCGCAAGATTTCAAGCAAACCTTGTAAACTGTATATAGATTGTTTATAATCATTTGTGTATTCACATTTTTTTTGTAATTTGTATATCAATTGTTAGAATCATAGTTTAGATTAGTTTATTTCTTTTTATATTTTTTAGGATCTTAGTTCGCTAAGGGAGCCATTAAACCCGTCGGGTCAGATCATACCAAATGGCTTGGGTTAATCAGACAACCCCGGTCCAGATCTAACCTTCCAGTTGACGGTGTGTCACTTATGCCCGTCAACACAGTGGTGATTTGGTTGGTATATTTCTTTTTACATAATGGTTTTATGGATCATTTAATTAATTTTATGAACAATAATCACTCTCTTTCCCTACCATTATTTCGCTTTCCGCTAAATACAACCCCCTTGCCTTCCCACATTCATTTTTCACTCCCTGTTCTAAAAATTAATTACAGCAAGAAAAATTATGTATTGAAGCAGTTCAAGGTCGTTGGATTACAATAGTGTTCCCTTTGGTTGCATTATAGTTGATTGTTGTGTTCTTAAGTAGTAACTGTGTTTCTTTCCCCCTCATTTTATCATTTTTCGCTAAATACAGGCCCCTCGCATATTCCATGACCTTTTGTTCACCCCCTGCTCATTGACGACAGTTAAACAAATTTTATGGATTGGATTGCACGAGCTTGATGTGTTGCTGAGCCAAAATCTATTTCATATTTTTAAAGAGTTATCATCTATGGTTGTTAAAAGGAATGTTTGTTAATTAATCATGCATGTAGGAATGAGTTTCTTCAGCCAAGGTAGCCATGGTAGAGGCAACCAAGGGAGAGGTAATTGGAACAAAGGCCCAAGAAGACCAAGGTTTTCCATACACTTTAATGCTGACTCGCAAGAGTTAGGCCAGTTGTTCCAGGTTAGATTTTTCAATTGTATTGGGCAAGGAATGGTCCAACCTAGGCCTGAAAGGCCTCCTTTACAAGCTCCACAAGCCCCTAGTATTCCCGTGCCCCCTCATGTCTCATTGCAACCCGAGGTTCCTGAAAATGACGAATGGCAAGAGTTTGTTCACCCAAAAGTCTCCCAGCATCGTGTCTGGCCCAATTTGTCCTTACCTACTCCCCCACCTGTTAACCAGATTGCCCAAGATGAACTTATTCACTCTCCAGTTCAGTCCTCTCATGCTAGCAAAAGGTTGAAAACCGAGACCCACCATGCCCCTGACAAAGGAAAATCCACTGCTGCCCCTTCCTCACCCTCCAATGACTCTTACAAATCCATGTCTTCCCGGATGCATTTGAGGGGTGATTGTTCCCACGTGATCAACAAGATTAGGCCTAAAGGCTTAGCGCAGCCAAAGGAAAATTCAAAAAAATTGAAAGGTGACAACAATAATCAAGGAAAGATTGCATCTCAGAGTGGGAAATATGGCTTTTGAGTTTTTATTTTATCTATGGTTGATGACAATTGACTTCAAAAGTTTTTGGACAAAATGTTTTATTTTGGATATTCGAGTAATATATTTTTTGAAAATAATTTCAAATATCATGAGCTAAATTGTCAACTGTTAATATGATGATGGGAGTCACAAGGAGGTGTGTTTTTCTTAACTAACTAGTTATGTTATGAATTTTATGAGCTAAAGGGAGTCACAAGGGGTCCCACCTACTAGTTATTATTTATTTATAACCCTTATTATGATTATTACTTTTCCCCCCTAACTAAAATGTTGGTTGAGTCTTTAGTTAACTTAACTAATGAGGTGGTTCAACAACCTCAACCAATTCCGATTTGCTTAAAAGAAAAAGGAACGGGTGGAACAAGGTAGGATAGAAGGAGAAGCATACCAAGGTTTTATCTTTGAGTTTATGTTGAGATAGTTCAGTTTTCATTCATTCCTTAGTTTATCACAAGCCTAATTATTGTTTATGATAGCAAGGTCTTATTGTAGACAACAACATTCAGGGTTGAATTACATCATTCAGACACTTGTTTTTCAGAGGTGTTGATCTATCTTTGATAGTCTGTGTAGAATTGTCTATTTTTGAATTAGTTTTCATGACTGACAAAGGATATTGTGCAGAGTCGAGTGGGAAGCAATCTGTGGCAAGTTGATCCAGCTTTTAGAGTTCAGTTTTGGTTTTCTATCAGAGGTCCTTTTGTATGTTCCATCGGGGATGTCTAAGTTTGACTTTGGTACAAAATTTTTATATGAGATTTTGTAAAGAAAGTGACTCTTTGGTGAATTGGAATGAAATAAAGGGTTTCTTTATGTCTCATCTGTCTTGATTATCATCTTGGTGTATTTAATTATGTCTCTACATTTATTTTAACAACTGTTATATTCATAAAATTATATAAAAAATGAATTTCCAACAAGCTTTTTTATTTATAAAAGACTAGCCTAAGCACTCGTAATTAATACTTGTGAGTTAGGATGTTATCTT
>JASDQU010752238.1:31208-45803 GCA_032191745.1 Picea mariana
TGCGCGCTCATGCATGTTGAAGCTCTTGGATCTGTGTTGGGAATTTTGAACCTAAAACTCCTTTGCAATACTATAACAAATAATTACATAGAAGAACATTTAGCATGGGAGGATTTGCAGTCCTTCATGAACCAGTAACCCTCGACGCCCTGTGTCGGTGCCCATAAGTCTACAAAATATTTGAAGACATAGGGTGGGTAGCATATTTCGAGTGGTTGGACAAGTTTGAAAGTGATGTTTCCCTAGAATTCGCCCGAAATTTAACAGGAACCCATTCACATGTTAGAGGTTTGGAGATTAGTGTAACATAGGCGGTTATATCCTCTGTTACGGGGGTTCCCAACACTGGAAGAAAATGGTTTGGATGAAGTAAAACCATTCGTAATGCAAAGACCAATTTCTTGGAGGAAGGAGAGCAAGTGCAGCCTAGAGGACGTAGAAGAACAATAGAGTCTTTACCTCAACCTTGGGACTAGGTTGTTGTTTTCTTGAAGAAATATATTACATGTGAAGGTAGGTACAAGATTGTTTACACATATGATTTTGTTTTATTGTCACACCCTCTTCATGGATCATTGATAGATATGCCTTATGATCCGTTAGAATCTTTTCATAATATGGCACATTATGTAAAACAATCCTGTTTTTTTTTTAAGGTTCTCTCACACACCACTGTCTGATAAAATTGATAATGTTGAGAGCCTTGGAATTGAAAAACTAGACATGGGCTCAATTCATTGCGAGGGGAGCAATAGAAGTTGATGAAAATGATGAAAATGAATCATAAGAGGAGGTAGGAATTAATGACAGGATTATTTTAGACAGAGAAAGAGAGGAAAGAGAAGGAATTAATGAAGATTTGGGACAAGATAATGTTGTTGGACAACTAGGACATGGAAGTGGTGATGTAGAAATGGGGGATAGCCCTGGAGTTGTGATTGTAGAAGATGTACATATGGAAGATATTGGAGTGCAGATGGAGGAATCTCTGCACCAAAACCATGAAAAATCACCTACCATTATAGTAGAGGAAAATGGCTAGTTAATAGAGAAGAATCAACCAACACAAAATGAAGGAGGGGATACAAAAAAAGAACCAATTGTGGAAGAACCCATGACAAAAATGAGGGAAGGATCAGATACAGAGATGCCTTCTGGAGAGACATTGAGGAATTAATTATAGAGAGGTCACCGTTACCTGAAAGGGCATAAACTTCACCAGAACAAATTTAGGAGGTTGAAGCAATGATTCAAAGCGAGAATGTAATTGAGTTGTAGGAGGAATCATTTGCTTTGCATGATGATTCTTCCCATTTTTCCCCTGATTATGAAGTTGAAATTGTGTCAGAGAAACCTCCCTAAACAATGCCAAAGCTATTAAGGAGGAAGAGGCCATTGCCATCGTTTCCATCAACTTTCCCAAGTACAAGGAGAAGAACCAGGGTTGTTGTCGTAGCAGAAGCAACTAAACTGAAAATGGAAGAAATCGAGATTCTTGTTTTTCATCCTATTTCACCCACTATTACAAAATAACCACTACAAGAACATGAAGTTGTCATTGTAACAAAAGAACCAATTGACAACCTGAGCCCAAATCAAAGAGTTGTTGAAACACAATAACTTATTGTTGAAAGAGGTAAAAGTTAGATTCATTCCATTTTTTTTTAGAATGATCAATTTAAAAGAGAAGTTCATAGGCTTATAAGGGAATTGGAAATGATAAAAGCATAAAAGATAGCCCAAAGGCCTCCACCTCATGATTTGTATTTATTAGTGCAAGCAACCCATCTTTTAGGAGGACAAACTGTGCCATCATAGAAGGATGAAACACATGAAACATTTAAGGAATATTTGTGTCCCGAGTGTGGGGATATTTATAGATTGGATGGGTATGAGGTGACCCTTCTTGAGCCCTCATATTTGGGACTAATCAGAAGACATGAAGAGCTGGCTGAGGCAACACAAAGAAACAAAGCCACTGCCACACAAGAACCAGTGGTTAAGGAATAAGAAAAGAATATTGTTTAAACACCTGAGAATGCCACTATAACACAAGAACCAATGGTACCTGATTTAAATATGCAGTCTAATAAGGATATACATGAAGTTTTCACTGTAACATAAGAACTAGTGATGGATAAGACTGTTGAACCATCCCAACCTAAGAGTACCACTGCTACACAAGAACCAGTGATACCTAATTTAAATCAACAATATGACGAGGCCACAGAAGAAACAACTGTCACACAGGAACCAATGGTTGAGGAAGAGGAATTACCACATCTAGATAAAGTCACTGTTACACAAGAACCAGTGACACAAGCTCAAATTCCTCTAGAAATCAATGATGAGAATGAATAAGAAGTTGATCATCATGACACATAAGATAATACTATCTTTTTGTTGGCAGAGATTGATAAATGGAAGCAACAAGTTACCACGTTTGGAGAAGGAATGATTCTTGTGCTAGTCCGCAGAAAGGAAATACATGACCTCAGGGAGAAATACATTGAATTTTTGATATCTTAGAAGTTTAAATGGGAAGAAATAAAGAAGGAATTGGGTGAGTTGAAGAAGTTGCAAGCTAAGTGCCAAATTATGAAACAAGATAAAAATCAAATGTATTTGTTAGCATAAGAGTTGTTCAGTTGTAGAAGCCCTTCTCCCTCATACCTAGTCTTCTTTCATGAAAAATTAACTATTTTTAAGATTAAATCTATTAAGGAAGGAAGGCCTAATAAAATGATTAGTGCCTCTGATTTTTTAGAAACTTTCTCCTAGAGTGATTTCTCAGATCAACATTTCTTGTGTGATATTTATTTGCATGAACATGCATGCCTATTGGATATAAAATTTAATCATGTTCCCTATGTAGGATATGTGCAATTGAGAGCCTTCACTTCTTTTGTGAACAATCAGGAAAAATGGTGGAATGCCTTCCACACAATCCAGAAGAATGAAGGAGAATCAACATTATGGATTAGGGGTGAACCACATACTCATGTTATTTTTTTTAATATACATCAACATCTACTCTCTTCATCTTATAGGGCTAGAAAAGTGACAGACCTTCAAAGGTTTGCCATAGATTCTTGTGCTAAAACAATTAATGATAAAAAAAATGTTGGCACTGGAAGGTAGTAGATTTAGATGGGAAGCATCATCTCTGGCCTTGAGGACCAAGGATCCCTACAACCATGAAAATTTTACCTATGCTCTGTCTCGGGTTCCTATCTATATTGAGTGCACTAAGACTTGTGGTCCACAATGAATGGAGCTTAAATTTCAATCCCCTCTTATTTGGCTGCCAACAAAGAAGTATCAACATAAGTACAAATTGACTAAGAAGATTGAAAGGGAATGTTGGGCAGAAGTGATTTATTCTAGGGGCTACAGGAATTTAGAAGATAATTTTGCATCATCCTACAATATTTCTAATTTGCATTGGAAAATTCCATGCCTTGACTCAGACTCCGATTCTAAGTGAGTGAACTTTAAAGTTGCATGGGGACATGCAATGGTGCAGATGGGGGGAGATGTTGGCTGCTAAAATTGCCCTTTTTTCCTTATCATTTCTCATTCTCTTGTATTAATTCATCCATGGACCCTATTGTTTACATTTCCTATGAGAACATCAGTCATGGTCCCTGGACCATGTACAATTAATAATTCATTATTCATTGATGATTGTGTTATGTTAATTCATAGAGTACTTGTAAACTAGGATGATGTTTCCTAATTTGGGTAGTTATTGATGAATTAAAATTTAATAATAATGAATGCAGATATGTTGCTAGTTGGA
Source organism: Picea mariana (assembly GCA_032191745.1). Lineage (NCBI taxonomy): Eukaryota > Viridiplantae > Streptophyta > Pinopsida > Pinales > Pinaceae > Picea > Picea mariana. The sequence continues at coordinate 35,011 of JASDQU010752238.1, forward strand.
CCGTTGGTGCTGAAACATCATGTTGAAACACTTGGATGAAACACGCATGAAGAAGACTATGGCACCACTGATTGACTCTCCTCGTGGATCTAACATATCCAATTGGTAGAGGGAGATCTTATGGAGACTGGAATTAGCACAACTTATCTAGGGAATCATGTAGCTTGCCACATCATTGGATAACAATTGGAGCACTGATTTTTAAGTTTCTAATTTTTGTTATTGTAATCTTAACAATATCTATTTTGAGAAGTTATGAACAGCTTGAGAATTGAAATATTCTCAAGACTGTTTGAACTACTGGTAGTTTCATTCTATTATGAGAACATGGCATGGTTTAAAAGATGTACAAATTGTTTACGCTAGGGAGATAGTCCTTGTTTTTCCATTGATCACTGGAGAATTAACATTGTATCTGGAAATTTAATCTCTTAATAAGAAGTGACAATGTTCAGTTGAATTTATGTTAGTGATTAATTATTTTTACTATGCTTGATTGCCTTTCAAATAACCATACTAGATTACAAATCATTTCAATGATTCATAAAAAATTTATTGAGAGCCTACATGTAATTTTTATTTATTCATAACATTAAAATTATAAATGCATTAGAGGAATGTTGGTCTCATTGGAAATAGATGTCCTACGATGACTATGTAGGAATCTAGTAGGGCAGTGCATAGACCATTTTTCTCTTGGCTTAGCAACTCATGTCTCATTCCTTTTATGAATACCAACATGTCTTCTCAAAGAAAATATAAATAAACATAATATATTCTAAATAAACCAATCAAGCTACTACAAATGCCTCAAGCTTCAGTCAAGAATCAAATGAGAACTAGAAACATTCAAGGGACTAACACAATCTTTAATCAAAATAAAACCAAACTTCCAAAGTTGAAAAAATGGTCCAAATGCAAACAACAAACAAACCATCAAAATTTTCCAAGATATCAAAGTTACAAATCCAAGAAGTTTCATGCACTTGAGTCTTGAATGAGCCGATTCTTTCTTAGCAAAAGTCTTGTTAGTTAGTTATTTAGCCTTTAATACTAGGACACTATCTATGTGAAGAGATAGGTCTCAACTTCATCAAATGTCAAATTCATTTCCTGTCACATATAGGAAAAACAGAATGTATTAGTTAACTATCAAACCACCAAACTTAAAATGGCTTGGATCAAATAAATGTATCTTCAATGTTACACTATTTAATACAAACTATAGAACCTATTTTTACCTCAAATGGAATCTCAAATTTACATATGGTAATCTTTCTCACATAAAGAAATACCTTTTTCCAATGTACTCCAAAAATAGAGGAACAAATAAGTCAATAAACTAACAATAATCACATCACATGTGCCATTCCAGTCATTATTTCTACAACTCCAATCATCAATGGAACATGTAAGTCAAAATAAGAGTCCCCTCATGTATATTGGTTTAGATAGCATCTTGGGGTATATTAGTATCGTAGTTTACATCAACATGTCGACCCTCATTTTCTATATTATGAACATGAAACTCTGTAGATGAACTATTATTATGAGCCTTCAAAATATTATCTTCCATATCAAGTTCATTAGAGGAATTTGTTGTGTTGTATTCCCCTTCTATCATAATCTGATCGTCAAAGAGCTAGTGCTCTATTGAATGGAAAATTGTTTATGTCATACTTTGTTACATATAATCTTAAACATGTATCCATATGTTTATCAAGTTTGTTCCTCAACTTTGACTTCAAGAACAGTAGTGAACTAAACATTCTCTCATCCTCCACTGATCTGAAAATCATGGTTTGACATAAATCTACTAATTTGAAATATTCTGACATGTTTTCTTCTAGGTATTGGATTTCAACTAATTTAGTCCATAATCTTGTTATTGCACCATGTTCTAGAGGTTTCTCCAAACCAAAATATTGAGCTAACATTGTTTGACCAAATATATTGGCTTGTTGATACAACTTTGATTAATCTAATATACCTTCAATATCTTCTCCTTGTACATTGTGATTCTTGCCAAATTGGTGCACTAAAATTTCTAATTTTGATAAAAAGTCAACCCTTTTAGCATCTCTATTGTGTTCAGGGTTCCAATATTGAGGGTATACCACAGAGATGGCCTCCAATAATTAATCTCGAGGAAATCGTTCCCTTATCTCCGATTCTAGTGATTTTGCAAGTTCTATCAAGTTGTGCTTCACTGAAATCACAACATTGTTGAATTGGTCTCTTGACACATGGTACTCTTCAGTGATTTGTCCCATACTATTAACAAAATGAAATGGAACCATATACCCGCGCACTTCCATACATAGTATTCCTTTCCGTCAAACTTCAAATAATTTGCAATGTTTTCTATATCAATGATAGCAGTCCAACCTTTAAATGTTGGACCTGTGAAAGACTTTGGCATCGTATACACATTATCCAATTGAAAACATGCTAATTTTATTTTATGTATGTATTATGCAATATACATTATGCGACTCCGAGACATTTTCACAAGGACACTCATTTCATAAAGCATAGGAAGAATTCCATTCAATGTTAATAATGTATCTATATCAGTTAATCGAAAGAGAAGATCTTGAGMTTTGTCTACACTGAAGCAATGTCCATACATCACCCCTACTAAGGATTGGTACTCACTAAATMGTCTTTGAGCTGGTCCATTCAATGAGATCCAACTTGTATCAACATATTTTAGTATCTTTTTCCATCTGTAAAACCCTCAACAAATTGTTGAAACTCTTTAAATCRCTTGGGACTATGACAAAATTATGCATGAGTTTCACGAACAAGATCTTCAACTTTTGAAACCAGTGGAAACTTGCTTACTATTTTAAATGCAAGATTCATTCTATGAGACATACAATGAATACTAATCATAAATGGTGAAGTTGATAGTTGTTTGTTTGACACAAAGGCCATTCCTTYTCCCTTGCATGACTACTGCCCCATTTGCTTCGACACATACCAACTTTTTCGCAATCACTAAATGATCCATATCACCAATTTCCTTCAAAGTCTTGATGACAAKTTCATAAATATTTTGATTTGTAGAATTCTCCCTCATTTTATGAATCCCAAGTAAATATGAATACCTAACATGATCATTAACCATATAAATAATCATGCAGATCCATGAAGTATTATCAATAGTTGTAACTTCATCTAAAGACAATGAAAAAAACCTAGAATTTACAATATTCTCTTTCAAATCATCCTTTTATACTTGAGATAGATATGTTGCCCATTCCAAACCACTCGTTACTGACCAATGAGAAGATGGAAAATTTGACACTTCAATAAAAGATATAAAATTCTTGTAATCTGGAAAATTTGTCATAGGATGACCTCTAGATAAGATGTGAAATATAGTGCTTAATTGCATCGCCTTGGATAACAAATTTATTTCCATCGTCTTTCCAAATAGATATGTGATGGTTCCTCCACTTGCCTCAAGTTTTCTTTCATTGATTAAGTATTTATTATATTCATTTTCATATTTGACATGTCAACATTCCTCATAATATTTCCATTTGATAATAGATTTCTCCTCACCATTTACAATTTCCTTATCATACACCTTTCCCACATGCTTCTCTATTGTATCTAACTTCATCTGCAATTTTATTGTCTTTCCAAGTTTCCAACTATATATAATTAATCCAACTTCTCATGAAGCCTCTTTCTCATTTGTTGGAGGTATTGGTTCAATAAATGGAAATTTTGAGACCCATTCCAATTGGAATTGTCTCCCTATGTCCCATTGGCCTTTTTTCCTTTTCTATGATTGTGAATGGTTTGTGTTGCCTTCCAAGGAAAAACCTTCAACATTGTTATTGTCAATTTCTGGTGAAAGCATCTCAATTTGATCACTAGAGGAACCTATTTCATCATCTATTATATGAATATTAAATGCATTCTCAGAAGAGTTGACATCTCTTTGACTTTCACTGATGGGTTGCTCAAAAGAGCTTGAATCATAAGAGAATTTGGGTTCTTGAATTGAGGATTTTGAAAGTAAGAAAATGCATCCCTTTGTTTTTATGTTTTCTTTCCACAATTGTTGTTTGACATCTCACTGAAATTTTCACAATTAGAATTTCAAATCGATCTAGAAACCAAAAGTGAAACCTACATGAGAAAAATAATATAAAATTAGTCATCCATTTGGAAAGTCAACACAAATGAAAGAGATATATCAATTTTAAGAACTCAATTCTTCTCAACAAGTTACACAACCAAAAATACTTATCTAAACATAAATCACTTCAGCATACACATTATACAAAACTATCGATCTACTCCAATCACTAACCCAAACAATCACTCGTAATGACCTGAAGCCTCAACTATCCTAGAGGGTCGAGGTCGGGTGGGCTCTATCACTGATCACTGGGCATTGGGAAACACGGTGCTAAAACACTGTGTTTCAGCACCAGCTTGTGAGCATGGTTTAAAAATGCCATTAGCTCAAGAATTTAAACATAGAACTACTAATCTACTCTAATCATTAACCCAAACAATCACTCGTCATGACTTGAAGCCTCTGCTATCCTGGAGGCTGGGTGGGCTCTATCACTGATCAAGATGACACTTGTGAGTGGAAACACACAAGCAATGAGCATTGGGAAAATGGTGCTAAAACATCATGTTTTAGCCCCAACTTGTGAGAATGATTTAAAAATGACCAGGTAATTTATCCAAACTGTGGGTAAGCTCAAAAACTTAAACATAGAACTAATGATCTACTCCAATCACTAACCCAAATAATCACTCGTCATGACATGAATCATTTGCTATCCTGGAGGATGGGTGGGCTCTATTACTGATCAGGATGACACTTGTGTGATGTGCATGGAAACACACAAGCAATGAGCATTGGGAAAATGGTGTTTCAACACCAACTTGTGAGAATGATTTAAAAACACCTAGGTAATTTATAATTTATCCAAACTATAGTCTGAGAGTAAGATAAAAAACTGAAACACGGAACTACTAATCTACTTCAATTGGAAATCACTAACCTAAACAATCACTCATCATGACCTGAAGCCTATGCTATCTTAGAGGCTGGGTTGGGTTGTGGGCTCTATCACTGGTCAATATGACACTTGTGCGATGTGAGTGGAAACAAACAAGCAATGAGTATTGGGAAAACGATGTTGAAACATAACTTGTGAGAATGATTTAAAAACACCTAGGTAATTTATCCAAACTATGGGTAAGCTCAAAAACTTAAACACATTACACATAACTACTAATCTACTCCAATCACTAACCCAAAAAATCACTCATCATGACCCAAAGCCTATGCTATCTTGGAGGTTGGGTGGGCTCTATCACTGATTAGGATAATCCCTACTAGCATATGCACTTAATGAATGCCCTGTGGCCCCTGTTAGAATGTTTTAGAAATTCAGAATTCAAATTTTGAAAGTCTTTTCGATTTTTATCCTTAAAAATAAATCACAAAAAACTTAGGAAAATCATTTTTCATTGAATAAAAATATGTTTGTTATATCTTGCAAGGGCACTTCCAATATCATCCACTAAAGAATTTTAGTCGACCGGATCAACATTTCCCTTGATTTCGAAGTTCTAAAGTTGTGCAAGTATTAAACAAAAGAAAGTTACAAAGGCACTTAGAGACTTCGTGATTCGTGAGTTTCAAATTAAGAAAAAAAAAAAAACCCGAAGTTGCAAARCTCTRGGGTCCCAGAGACATGTTCCCGCGAAAATATTTTAAATAAAATTGACTGATGAGTCACAGACCACCTATCAAAAACTTCATTTTGGTTTACACGTGGGACTCTTTTTGGGAATTTTTGACAGATCATTCTCACGTTTTTAGGTGACACRTGTCACTCACCTTTTGCATGACACGTCATCGAAAGTGATGTCATCACTGCCACATCACTCTGGGAGATTGTTCTTCGACAAATAAATCAAAGAACATGTTCAAAAACGTCGGAGCATTGGAGCACCAAAATGCCAAAGAACTTGTTATCATGATAAATAAGACACTTAGCAAACTTAATTAATTAAAACATGTTTAATTAGTCATGATTAATGATAATTAATCAATATGTAGATTCGTCCTTCAGGAGATATCTATTGTCTTGTAATCAAAACCCCTGAATGTCGAACTGTCGAAGTACTGAATGCACATACACACTCACAAACTCCTGGAGCACAGGAGTTCTGGAGTCCCGAAGTACTTAAAAAAAAAGGTTTGATTATTTGCTTCGGGAATTCAGCCTTCGAGAGATATACACCATGTTGCATTCAAAACTCTCGAATGCCGAAGTTCTGAAGCAATTAAAACTAAAAGCGACTTTAAACCCTGATTAATTAAAACAAAAAATATTTAATAATTGATTAACTACTCAACGAATTCGGCCTTTGGAAGATATCCATTGTTTTTCTTTCATAACCCTCGAATGTCGAACCACCGAAGTATGTTATCTTAATTAAATCCATTAATAATACACCCAACTGGATAAGGTTAAATATTGGGATAAGTTTTGCAACCGCCAGGTAATAAATTTGACATATTTTGGAATGATTACTCTGTCAGTAGATTAATACAAAAATAGCTAGACATTAAATTTTGTTGTAAATAAAGGCATTTCAAGTTTCAAATCATTTCTCCGTTAGCATCTGGATTTTTTGTATTCAACATTGTGATCTCACAGGTTTTGCTTCTCACAGGGAGGTTAATTTAATCTTTCGAAAATCATGGCGCCGTGCAAAACAGAAAATAAGAAAGATTTATCAACTGACGAATCAAACCCAAATGTAGATATACTCTCAGATACTACTGCTCGATTGACAAATGCCACCAAATCTTGGAAACAAGTTTATGAAATTTTGGAGCACGAACTTTCTCTCCGTCCATATGATTCAGCGGAAGAAGACGATGATACATTTTCAGCTAAGCTTAGACATGTGGAGAATTCCAAATTACATAAATTTGATGCTCGACCTAAAATTATGCCTTACATTGATATGATAAGTTGGGCCCTGGAACACGTGGATATCCCAATAAGAACCATCTTCAGTCACCGGAAGACCTTTGTTGGCTCTTTTAGACCCGAGGATATTCAATTAATTTATAAATTATCGTATAAATCCAAATATACCTACAATTCATCGTTTATATTGAAGTTTGAGGATGAGGAATGCACTAAATATGATAGAACCGTCCACGATATAGTGAAAACCTGGTGGGGTAATCCAAGCAAGTTCAAATATAATACCCATGGTGTATATTCTATAGCATCATGTGATGCTCATATCATGTATATCACCATGATGCTCTGTAGAATGTTCAGTAGGAAAAATCATGCACATTTTACTGTAGAATGGGTTCCCATAATCCATGGGGTTGTTGAGGGTTACACTTTTGATTGGGGAAAAATGTAATCAAACAATTTAGCCAAGAAAATTATGGAATACAAGATGCTAAAATATAAAGGAGAACATAACCCCTTTTATATGTTTGCATTCATTATGGATGCAATCTGTTTCAAGACTTGATTTCCTCTCATGAATTGGAGTTGGACTCCGACTAGCACCAAGCCCATACATTTTTATCACTCTAAATTATGGGAGGAAAATTCAAAGGAATTCTTCTATGAAATTTGTCATAATGTAGTAATCCCAATTCATGAAGCTATCTATGGATAGCTTCCCCCCATAATTTCAGAACAAATCATTGGAAATTTGGGTACTATCGCAGATTGGTATGTTGAGGAAAAAAATTCTTATATCAGAGTGTTCGACTGTTATTTATCTCTGCATGCTCTCTCCAGATTCCTACCTGGCAGACTAGTTTGCAGAGAAGTATCTTATCAATTATTCTTAGGAGGAATAACTAAAGAATTGAAGGCGACATAGAAGAGAGTGTGGCCAACCTTTCCCATATAGGTTGGTGTGTTTTCGTTATCTGATTTTGGACATGCTAAGGTTGAATCTTCAGCCTTAGAAGATATTAAATTGGTTGATATTGAGTATAAAAGGCATGATCCTCATAGGGTGGCTGAAAATCATCTATATCAATTCAATATGAAAATATATATACATGAAGATTCCCCCTATGCAATAATATCCAAATACATTATCCAAATATGCAATAATATCTGTACCAGGTAAAGATGAGCAAAAGTTATTAGAATCATTTGAGGCTTTCATAAATCACAAACATACTTTTCCTTTATCATCGCCAAATACTAAAACTCCAGTGAAAGATGCCACAAACCTAGAAGGATCTATTGCACTCAATTCTCCCATACCATCATTAACTCATCTAGAAACAAGTTTTGAGTTACCTGGTTTAGAGATTATTAATATGGATGACCTCACACCCATTCAAATTGAAGAAATGCCTCCATCAAATTTCTTTTTCAACAAGAAAATGAAGGCTATCATAAGAAAGGAAGCTTGACAGAAAGAATGAGTAATTACCAAAATGCAGAAAATGATATGATGGATAGGGACAGAGTGGCCCTGAATTTGCAAAAGAAGTTGCAGACTCATTGGGGGCCTTTGAAACTGCTAACCAGTGGTCAATGGATATTCTCACAAAACAACTGGAACAAAATTCTAGTTGAACAATTGCATAATAATATGCAAAAGATGGAAATGACTACCATAAATAAAATCAATTTTGATACAAAGCAAATCAGACAGGGTTTTGAGAAACAGATAAAGAAGTTAGAAGACAAACTGGACTTAAGTGTTCAAAATCAACAGGTGAGCAATATTGTGCTTTCCCAGAGAGACAGGTTAATAGAGAAGTTGTAGTCTCGAATAACTTTATTTGAGAACACATGAATGGATATCACTGCATTTAAGAAGCAAGCAAATGAAATAAATGAAAATCTGGAAACTATCCAACAAGACTTATACCAAAATATGAATATTATTCAAAGACATTATCAAGTTATTAATAATTCCTTGAAGAATATTCATGAAAATGAGAATGAAGCCTATACAAATAGGTCCAAATTCCAAGAATTCATAGTATGGAGAAAAAAAATCAATGTACCTAGGCTTGCCCCTTTTTCACAATATGAGTAGATAAAGGGAGAAATGGCTTTAAAGGTCTGGGAAACAAGTCTTGAAKAAAGTAAGAAGTTGGCTAGAGAAKCAAATGAAGCTTGTCTTAGCACTCTCTCAGTTGTAGAGCTGGAAATTGATGAGTTTGATGGTAGTGCTATCCATGATACACTTGGACAAATACAGATTGAAAGAAGCAAAAAGAATTCAAAGAAAAATATAGAGAGTGTACAAAGTGTTATCCAACAAGTAGATCATGTTGATTTGCAAATGATAAATGATCTTATGGTAAAACCAAGCTTACAACATCAGGTTACAACATAGGCAGTGGTGAAAATTCAAGAGAAATTACCTTTGGTACACAAAAAGGTTTTCGCATTTGAGTTGAATGCAAACGTCAAACCTTCCAAATTTTGTGTGGCATTAATGGAACTGCATGCTCAATTCAATGATTAGAAAAAACCAAGTGCGTCCGCGAGCAAATAAAGGACAAGTGAAGTGCCAGCAAATCGAAGAATCTCAGCAAATTCAGAAAAATATGCATTGTATCTTTTAGTTTTGAGTATATTCTATTTTTGAGATCAAAGAATGTGGAATGTATAACTACTTTTGGTTAAGACATTTTTGTATAAATAAATAGATCTAAGATCGATTCAAGGCTTCTTCTTACTGAATGTGAAAGAGAACTCATTGAATATCAATAGAAAAGAGAAGACAAAGTTTCTACATCTCATTTTTCTTGAGTTATGTGCTTTCCTTGTATTTCCATTTCCTAATCATATTGTCTTCATTCAATGGCTCTTGAAGATTGAAACATCACAATTTAGTAATACATCTATTGTGGTCTCTATATATTGGAAGTTTGTCCAGTTACAGTTTTTCCTCTGTTATTATTGTGAGTAAAACAAGACATGTATCTGTGTGAGTTTCCTCATTTTAAATCATCTATCAAGAACTCCTTCGTCATAATTCTTCTACTACGAATGAGGTAAGATTTATCTATATTTGATACCTTACTTTGTTTTAACGGTCTTTCTTAATCGATTCTACTTTTCATAAGATAAAAATTTAAGACTCAAAGAAAGAGATATTGCCTCTGTGTTTTCTAATCATAAAAAATCATTTGAAGTTGCATCTTAAAAACAGAAGGTAGAAAAACATTACAAAAACATTCCTTTAAATCTTTTGGATGCATGACATTATTCTATGAGCCTAGAATCAATCTCAGGAACAACATGTCCAAAACAACTCTGCTACTAGTGGAGCGAAGAACCATGAGCCCATAAATGATAAGATATTAAGATTATCCTTGCGCAGTCGTGAAAAATTTCAAAAGTTGCAGAGAGGGCTCAAAATCCACTTATGACTTACCCGATATCAAGATTCAAAGTGTTGTAGGGGCCAATTTGGAAACCAGAAACATTGACTCAGAGTGACCGAGAAGATGGAAATAACTCGACGCTTTCTCCTCCCGTAATTTGCAAATTTTGACAATAGAATTTCGAGTTGGAACTTGGCTTTTGAAGATTTCAAGCTAGGAATGGCTAAAGATTTCAATTCAAACCACTTGGATCTATTAATATTGTGAATCACCATCAAATTGGGGAAATTTTTTATGAAACCCACGACCAAATTCATGTAAAAACTCCAAATCAGGGGCATCCTCTGTAAAACTAAAACCTCCAAATCGTTTGGGGGGGGGGGGGGGGGGGGCC
>JASDQU010752239.1:0-14949 GCA_032191745.1 Picea mariana
ATCACTTTATGATGAGAGTGACCTATCCATCATCATATCTAATTACTCATATGAAGTATGGTTTCGAGAGATGATGCAGCTGATGGTGATGGTGATGCTCATGATCTAGTCATGAAATAGTCTAGATGACTATATTGATGCTACCGGGTAAATGGTATGTTTTTGTGTTCAAGTCCATTTACCTGTAAATACCTCTCTATCTAGGAGGGACTGTTAATATTATGGTAGTTGCGGGAGGTATTTACCCCCACGTGTGAACCTGATGAGAATAGAGGACTCCGGGAAGCAAGAGAAACCCTAATGAGTTGGCTAATAACCCTATAAGCCTTGTCGGCTCAAGAAGATAATTTATATTAGGCTATTAGCCTCCAAGAGAAGAATTTGGCTAGAAATAATAATAATATACTGAACAGACACATATCCAGAAGGAGAAGTTGGCCCCAGCAAAACTGGCAGGACTACAATAAATACAGGGCCCAATTCTCGTTTGTAGTATCTCAGAATTGCAGTTTTCCCAGTTGGTGCACACTGCAATTGCAGTCTTGTGCACAGGTTTTGGAGGAGAATTGCAGGTGTAGCTGCAGCAGCAACAAGTTTTCAGTTTTGACTTGAATATCTCTTGGCTAGGGTTTGTACTATCTGATCATCTTTTTGTGATGCGTTATCCTTGGGGAAAGGTGCGCTACTCTTTGTTTGGCTATCTAGCCTAGGGTTTTCTTCCGGAGAAATTATCAGTCAAGGTTAAGGTGCTCGGAGGGAGGCTTTGGCCTATGGTTGGGTGACGAAGGTATCATCAATGGTAAAACGAGCACACCATCTTCTATATTCTAACACAAGTGGCTATATGAACCTCATGGAATTATCATTGATAGGAAGTCCTCCTCTAAGCATGAGCCAAGAGGAGAAATAGAGAAGGCAGCAAATCCAAAATCCTTGGAAGAAGTCAGAGAGGTTCTAGAAAAGGAATCCATTGATTTATTGATCCTATTTTCTCAATATAGCTTAGAACCACCTATTAAAGTACTGAAGCATATGTTGTCAAGTATTCTATCATAATCCCTTACATGTCATCCTCATAGTAAGAAGCTCAAAAAATTTGACCTTGAGGATGAAGAATATGAGGAAGAAAGATTTGCACATTTCTTGAATAAAGAGAAGGGAACATTATGGATAACTTAGGGGAACATAGAATCTGAAGGCCCACCTGTTATTGTTGAACATTTCCCATCATCTTTATTATGAGTGGGAGTACCCCAACAAGCAATCACTAGTGAAGAAATATCAAAAGAACCACCTACAATTTTCACCCACTACAAAGATATAAGGACATGCAGCAAAGAGTCCTGAAGAGACTATATTCCTTAGTAGGAGGAGAGGAAGCTCCACCAACCAGGTTGCTAATAGTAGCAGACCATCAAGCGGGCACTTTGAACCTAGCATTATTGGAGGCTAAGGTACAAAAGCCCCTGACGCCAACAGACTATAAAATGACTCAGATAAATTTCAAGATAAAGGGTATCAAATCTTCTAACTTGTTTGATTTTCATCAACAAGTTAGTGAGATGTTATATCAAGGAGTGTTGCAATCCTCTACAAGTGAGAGGGAAATGAAGTGAATTTCACTTAAAATACACAAGCAGTTGAGGTAGGAAAAGATAGCTACTAAAGCTAATAAAACTAGGGTGGATGACTTGGAAAAGAAGATAATAGATTTAGGCACAGATCCTAAAGATCCTAAAGTCTTTGAGGATCTAATAAAGAAAAAGGATACATATATCAAGGAATTAAAGAAGCTACACATGCATGAAGCTCAAAATGTTTAAACACCAGAATTACAATCTAGTTTTGAAGAAAAAGAGCAAATGTTCTTTCAGTTGAAAGAAAAATATGAAGATAATACATAGTTGTGAAGGGAATTCGAAATTCTAAGAACCGGAAATGTGTTGTTGAAGAATTAGCAAAGTCCTATGACTCAAGTCTCTATGCAAGGAGAAGAACTAGTTGAGATCGTAGATCCAACAGAAGGATTGGTCGAAGTAATGGTTGATCTTAGTGTACAAGAAAATGAATTAGGTTCTCTGAACACGTGGCTGAGAAACAAAAATTCCAATTCCATAGAGTTAGAGGAGCAAGCTAAAAGTAGAGAAGTGTTGGTTTCAAAGATGAATGCAGACAAGGATGAATCCCTGAAGGAAATTGAAATATTACAAATCAAAGCCACATGGAAGCCAGTGTTAAAGGAGACAAAGCATGTGATTTGGGACCAAATATCCAACCTGGTAAACAACAATTGGGCACAATTTTGCCTGGTAGGAGATGAGTTGGAGCTTATTAATGTATCCCAAGATGACATAACTCGGGTAAAAGTTGAATTGGAGAACAAACTTGACCTCACCAATAAGATTATCAAATTCTTGAATGGAAAGACCAAAGAGAAGCTTCAATATATTAATATTAAATATGGGACTAGCATCGTTATTGATGCCAAGAAATTCCTTAGAAAGAGGACGGAGTTGAAAAATGTAGAAAATAGAATGAAGGAGATGGTGAATGATGTATCATCGTTCAAAGAAATATTCAAGGATCTCATATAGGAGCTTTGATAGGTTAACTATGTTTTTGATGGCACATGATATCATGGAACTGCTCACAGGGGACTTCAAGATCCTTCACCAACTAAAAGGATTGTTCAATCATATACCTCAACCGTCATATGAATCATACACCAACCTTGATGAATTTTTTTGAATATGAATAAGACTGACTACCCTATGGGAAAGCCATGGAATTACATGTGTCGGTTTCTCAAGATTCCCACAGATAGACAAGGTGGGACTAGTGGCTCTGGACGTGCTCAGTAAAGGGGTTAGTAAATAATATTTTGTTAGAGTTTTTTCCAGCTATAAGCATTTTTAGAAATGGCAGAAATAGTGGTATCGTAAATCTAGGGGAAATAAGTAGTATCAAGAAGAAGTTTTGAAGAAAAGTAAGAATACAAAATGAAAAGAGAATTCATTTTGTAGAGGTCTGTATTTTGGGGAATTTAAGAGTATCTTATACCCTAGTTGTTTGATAAAATATCCCCTCAGACACAGGCCAATTTTCAAGGCTGCATGTTGCAAAAGATTCATCCCCTATGTTATGCTTTAGTCTGTGTTTGTTTTTATGTGTATGTGCTCTTGTAAAATCCATCCCTCTCATTTCATGGCTTCTTGTATCATATCCCCATTAATAAAAGCTCGAGCAACAATTTTTATGACATGTACAGTTTTACTGCATGTTGTTTAGCTTATGATACTAAAGTGATTTCCTATGAATGTACAACCACTTCAAGTCATTTTTTCATGTCTTTAATGATGTGTAGAGGGTACCTCCATGGATTTAATTATATGATAATGTTTACTATTTTATTCATGGTTTAATGATCTAGTATAGTGGTTAGAACTGCTAAATTCTTAATTGCTTGGCAAATTACTATGTCCATAGGTTGTGAGATTCACCTTAAAGCTACCTCACATGTCCATTTTGTATTTCTTCCAAATACGCCCCTTTTCAAACTTTAATAAAACTATCTGAAGCACTCATGGACACATGCCTCTTCGCGTTGAATTTCTTGGTATTCATTTTGGTATTGTTTGAGGGTTGAGAGTTTTAAAAGAGAGAAAGAGAAAAAGTTACCCAAATTTTTGCATAATTTATGTTGTTAATTGGCATGGATTTAAAACTCTCTCTTGTTCTTGGACCCTAGGGTGCCTCGACATAGTTTCATTTACATCCCAGAACATCTCGAGGGATAACATCTGAAATGGTTTCATTGTTGGAGAACATAATTTGAATATATCTTTCCTTGGGGATACGACATTCCAGATTTGATACTCGAATGTGAACGAGTTTCAGACACCTGGTTTTTAGTTATTTCACCTAGAAACTCCACAGAAATAATATCATATAATATATACCATAAGAAAAATAGATCCTAAGTGTACTCCAGTATAATCAGACCCTGAGAAGCTCATGACCTAGAGAAATATCAGAGAATGTCAAATATCTTCGCCTCCAAGTAACCCTATTTTGAAAAATTCTCCTTATGTTGATCATGTAGGTAGTGAATCTTTGGATCTAGTTGATGTACTTGTTATTTCCACTTATGTTGCTAAGCTACCTACTGAACCCTTAATAGATCTACAAAATTCTCCTTTTATGATTCTTTCAAGAAGTGATCTCTTTCTTTAATCCCTTCCTGAAAAATTAACCCTCCATTTGTTGAATCCCATAACATTATCTTGTAGAAACTTATGGCCAATTTAGGAGGAGGAATATCTAGGGGGAATAAACCTCCCACACCACCTTTAAACCCTTGGCTCATGGCTCGATTCATCCCTTTAAATCTCCCTGCTCACTTCCATGACCTACCTAAAAATTGCTTGAAGTTGTTTCCCAAGTACAATGGTGAAACAACCCTATATGTTGAAGAACACCTAGTAGAATTCCAGGATTTCACTGATAACCTTTTCGTGGAGAATGACAATGTCTTCATGAGGTTTTTTTTCCAAACCCTAGAGGGATATGTTCGTAAATGGTTCAGATAACTCCCCACAACCTCTATCGATAGTTAGCATGCTCTTGAGTCTATGTTTATGAAGCAATGGGGGGAGAAGAGGGACAACCTGTATTACCTGACTGAATTTGGATCCCTCAAAAACAAAGAAAATGATTTTGTTGTTGATTTTAATAGAAGGTTTAATAATATTTACAACAAGAATCCAAGATAAATAAATCATTTGTAGAAATCATCCAAAGTCACATATGTTGGGGCTTTTGATGCATATTTTTCCATGACATTAAGATAAAGAAGAGCCCCCAGTTTGTTAATAATGCAAGACTATGCAATAGACATTGAGGGAAATATTATTTCATCGGGAAAGATGAAGCAAAAGCCTAATCAAGTAGATAGGAAAAAAATTAAAGAAGATTGTGATCCTTCATATCCAGCGAAAAATGCTCTTGAAGCTTGAATGGATGAAATGTCTAGACCGATAAGAAATATGATAAATAAAATGTCTATATTTGAAGTGGAGAATGGTAATGCTAACAAATTCTCTCAAGAAGGAGGGGTGAGGAACCCTAATTATTTTAGGAGGAATTTTGATTCTCAACTCATGAGGAGAGAAAGAATAAATGATGAGCAGCACATTCTTCCTCTTATACAAACTAATTATCAGAATAACCTGGTGGAGGAAGAAACAAATGAAGGACGTGTTGATAACCCAAAAGTTATACATCTATTGCAGGAGGGAAATAATACCATGCACCTAACTCATAATGATTATGAAGACTCCCTCAACATCAAGAAGCAAATCCCCAAAAGTGGATCTAATGAAGAAGTATTGTCCTCTACTCAGTACATGATTCTTGTTTATGCACTGCGGGTTGAGATGCACAAGAAGTATGATCCCAGAACTAGGAAGAAAGTTGTTGACCGGGACAGTTAGCCACAGCCTAACAATCTTAACCCAAGTCTTTCTATGGATAAAGTCAAAGAACTAAAAAGTATTATCGAGACTAAAGAAGCTAGTGAAACTTCAAAGATAGAGAAATAGGTAAAGGAACTTAAGGAATTAGTTCCACCCTTCAATATTGAGAAAGAGATTTCCAAAATAAAGATCATGGTCCCATTGGTTGAACTGGCTAAAAATCCATCATACCACAAGGAGATTGAAAAATTCATACAGGGGAAGAACCCAGTAAGTCCTCTTAGCACTGTAAATTTGCAAGATGAGTCCCCCACTATAGTTTTTGGTCCTCACATAGATGATAAAGAAGAGTCAGTTGCACCTTTCTATGTGACCCTAAATATCCATGAAAAATGATACACAAATTTATTCTTGACACTGGAGCATCTCATAATCTTATGCCAAAGGTGGTAATGGAGAAGTTGCGATTAGAAATAACCAAGCCTTGCCACGACCTCTACTATTTTGATGCCGGAAAGGTGAAATGTGATGGTTTGATCAAAGACATGGTGGTCACCTTGGCTCAACTTCCTATTAAGAGTATAATGATGGATGTGATGGTAGTTGATGTACCTGCAAACTATGGGATGATGTTATCATAACTTCGGCAAGAAAGATGGGAGTTACGATGCATATGGACAATACCTATGTTATTATTCTAGTCTTTCGAGGATAAAATAGAAGATTATAATTTAATTTTACGTCATTCACCATATATCTAATTTAAGTATAAATATTTTTCCATTCTTGTTATGTATTTTTAATTTTACTTCATTCACCATATATTTCACGAGCAAGAAGTTAGGGTTTTAAATTTAAGTTGTTGAAGAATTGTGTTTCACCTCTCGAACAAGTTTTTCGGGTGCATAGGGAATAGCTTGTTTTAATGCAGATTCCATAACCCAACATGAGAAGGAACTTGGTCTATAGTTATCAGCAGACCATAGGGGTATGATGTCCCCATTGGAGACGATGCTAAAACTGGATTTGATCCAATCATTAGCATGCACCATGATCGAGATTAATGAGTCAAAATTCAAGAGAAAGAGGCTGAAAGAGATCTTGTAGAGCTCATGGATCAAAGAAGCAATGCATATGGGTGGGAGCCAAGAAATTTACAGTGAAAAATCAAGCCCCAAGGGCCTAGGACTTGGCTTCAAATACCTAGGTGCTTATCAAGAGCACAAAATACGCTTATCTCATCCAAAATAAGTTTAATCCCTCAACCAAATGGAGCCATATCATATAACAAAGGATTAAATAGAAATCATGGACGGAGGTGTGAGCCCGATTATCCGATGACTACAAGCAATCTTGATCAATGGTTGAGGATGCATGTCCCATCAAAAAGGTGTTTGGTAGTTAACGCAACATTAGGGAATGATGAAGCTCTTAAGAAGCAACATGGTGAAGAATGAATGGTGTCACATGGAAAGGGTACAATGACGTAAACCATTATCGTTGGGTCACGATAGCGGTATTCTTGTTTTTCTTAAACAACTTTATTATTACTATATCGTACTCACATGCACTCTTATTCATCGCCACCTGGAGCTATCCTTGGTTATCAGACTTTAATTCAAAAAGGAGTCCACCACACCTAACTATGAATGCATCAATTTAGGTGACTTGTTGCCTCAACTAGCGCCATGACATTCCAACTTGGAGGCATGAGATATTTCCATGTGTCTGCAGGCCATGATAACATCAGCACAATATCACTCGAACTCACGCACTTTAGGGATTTTGTGAAAACATTCTTTCCCCCATAGAAGACGACGCATGGTGATCCAAAGGTAAAAGAAACGAATATAAAATTCCTTAGGCCCAGGGAATGTTACTCATTCCAAAGCGCCAAAATTTGATCCTCACCATTTTTGAACAAAGGAAGATATTCAGCGGCTATTACCAGAAACCCATTGATCCAATATGATTCCAAGGTAACTTGTAACTCTTTCATTTCTGTTTAGTCCATTATGTCTTCACCTGGTGTATATTTTCAAATGGCTACCATGTCGAACCCTAAGAAGTCTCATCTCACTAAGAGAACACTTGAATTGGACGAACCCTTAATTGATCGAGACAACGAATTTTAAGACCCAATATTGTCTTGCCCCGACCTAAGACAAATCATCATTCTAGTAGAAGCAGATGCAATATGCAACCAAGATTATATGCACCCATGGGATTTGAACCTGATTCACTCTAGCATACCACAAACCTTTGATTTTCCTGATTCTATTGATTGGTGTGCCACCAATTACTTGGATTCCGAAGGTAAAATACTATCCACTGATAAGTAGTGAGTCATTTGATATTTATCACTTGAAGCCCTATCCAAAATGCTCTTCTTCCCACAAGAACCCTCACAGATCCTACAAGAACATAATCTAGAGGTCACATACCAAGATTTATCCCAAGCTGATAAAGGAAACTTATTGTGAATCCTCATAACCCCTAATACTCCACTACCTACCCTATTGACCAATTACCCTACCGAAATTTTCCCACAAAATATCCAGCATGTCGTAACTTCCTTTTGTCAGGTTTGTGTTCAAGACCATGATAAACTAATTGATGATGTCTCTCTTGGAATTTTATCCTGCCTTTAATCTGCAAAGTCCATGTCTCCCCCAAAACGGAATTTCTATGCACTCTTAAAAGAGTCCATCCAAGTACAATTAGAAAATTTTCACAGTACCCGATGTTTTAGCTGGTACCAGTCCTACTTGATATATCTCATCCCCTCTCAAAACCATGCTTATTTCAATGGTTGGGGAATAGAATTCGTAGATGAAAAGGGGAACCTAAAACCAATATTTGAATGGCATCAGAGTATCAAAAAATAGGAATACAATAAGGGTTTCAGTTATTATGTCAATCATTGCATGAAGGCCTTTGATAGTCTCATTCATGGTTCACCTCCTCTGAGGGTTTTCCTAGAAATGAAGTGCCTACTTTGCTAGAAAAACAGGATCATGGAGAAATAAAATAAAACAAATGCATAAATAAAACATGGAAGATACACAATACAATAGAGACACAGATATGCATGGTTCACCTAGTGTGTGCTACGTCCACCAAAGAAATTGCTAGGTTCTTTCTTTATTATTATCCAACAAATGAAGGGATACAACCTACAACACACCTTATGTAACTTTCTCTTCTTTCTCTCACAGTATCCTCTCTCAGAATAGAATATTCACCATGATGCATAGCCGCAATACATTTCCCTCATAAAAGAGGGTTGCATTCTAGGGAAAAAAACCTTAACATAACTTATATCGTCAGATCTATGACCTTATAATGAACGGTCCAGATTTACAATGAAATTACAATATACATTTATAAGGAAATTTTTCCTTTGAGAGCTTCGCCCCCAAACCCCCATCGGGGAACGTTTTCCCCCGAATCCTCGTCGGGGGCCCGCTTTCCCCCGAACACCACAGAGGGGGTAACCCTCCTCTGCACTCCCCCACATGTAGGAGTGTACATTCTTTCAAGGTGTAAAGTCTTCATGGAGTATAAACGCGATTGAAAAAAAATACCTCTGAATCAAGAAGATAATCAAGCTCCACAACTAACAATCTCCCACTTGGAGACTAATCTCAACAACTCCATCATTATTGTATCTGCTAGACTATGAACCTTCTTGGACCTAGTAAATTTCTCATATTCACCTTCATTCTTTAAGACCAAGTGAAACTGAGCAGGAACTCAGTTTCTCTCTAGTTACTCCCTTAGTTAACATGACTCCAGGATTCTGGCTAGTGTGTATCTTTTCCAACTTCAGATGTCCATCTTCCAAGACGAATAGTATGAAATGGTACCTTATTTGTATATTCTTAGTATTTCAATGGAAGGCTGATTTATTTGAAAGATGAATGGCACTCTCACTATCAGAGTACAACCTGTTATTCTCCTGCTTCTTTCCCAATTCCTCCATAAACCTTTGTAACCAAATCATCTCTTTACTAGACTCTGTAACAGAAACATACTCTGCCTTTGTTGTTGAAAGTGCAACAACCTTTCGTAGTTTTGAAATCCAACTTACTGTTGTTACACCTATAGTAAAAACATACACTGTGGTGCTCCTGCTATCTTTATCACCTGCCATATCTTAATCAACATATCCCTGTAGAACAATGTCTAAACCTCCAAAACATAATCCATGAGTAGTAGTACCTCTCAAATACCTGAGAATCCACTTTACTGCCTCCCAATGTTCTTTACCTGGATTTTTCATTTACCTACTCACAACACCCACTGCCTGTGCAATATTTGGTCTTGTGCAAACCATCACATACATCAAGTTACCAACTGCTGATGAATAAGGGACCCTGGACATGTATTCTATCTACTCATGTGTCTTGGGACACATTTCCTTAGTTAATTTGAAATGGTTGGCCAAAGGTGTACTAACTATTTTTGCATTCTGCATTCTAAACCTCTCCAACGCCTTCTCTATGTACTCACCCTAAGACAATGTCAATTTGTGATTTTTCTTGTCTCTTGTTATTCTCATACCAAGGATTTTCTTTGCAACACCCAAATCCTTCATTGCAAATGAATTATCTAATTTCTTCTTCAGCACATTTATATCTTGCATATTAGACCCTTCAAAAAGCATGTCATCTACATACAATAGCAATATAATATAGCTTCCATTGTCTATCCTTTTAAAATAAACACAGTGATCACAATGACATCTACTATAAACTTGTTATGTCGTAAACCTGTCAAACTTCAAATACCATTGCCTTGGAACTTGCTTTAGGCCATATAAGCTCTTATTCAACATGCATACCAAATTCTCCTTCCCTTTGACCTCATACCCCTGTGGCTACTGCATATAAATCTCTTCCTCCAAATCCCCATGGAGAAAAGTCATTTTTACATCTAATTGTTCAAGATGCAAATCTTCTACTGCCACAAGACTTAAAATAGTCCTAATTGAAGTCATTTTAACAATAGGAGAAAATATTTCAACAAAATCTATACCTTTCTTTTGTGCAAACCCCTTTACAACAAGTTTATCCATGTACCTCTTTTTGCCTCCATCTTCTTCCTTCAACTTGTAAACCCATTTATTATGTAATGTTATTTTTCCTGCAAGCAACTGAACCAAATCCCAAGTCTGGTTATTTACCAGGGAATCCATTTCCTCTTTCATTCCTTGTTGCCACTTATTTTTGGTGTCTACCTTCATTGCCTCTTCATAACATTCTGGTTCACCAGAATCAGTCAACAATAAATAATACAATGAAGAAGAGTATCATTCAGGGGGTCTACTTAACCTGATATATATTCTAACAACACTTGTAGTAGTTTGAGGTACCTTCTTCTCACATTGTTGTACATTTTGATTTTCCGGTTCCTTTGGAATTTCTTTTTCGGTGATCTCATCAAGCATTGTGTATTCTAGTTTTTCTTTTTCCTATTTCTTTCCCTACAAGTGATCTTTGTACATGAACTTCTCATTGAATATGAAATCTCTACTCCTAATGATTTTGTTATTTTCATAATCCAATAAGAGATAACCAAAATCATTAACACCGTATCCAATAAAGGTACACTTCTTGGATTTTTCATCAAGCTTTGTTCTATTTACTTTATCAATATGGGCAAATTATTAACAACCGAAAGTCTTCAAAAAATAATAGTTTACCTTTTTACCTATCCATGAATCCTCTGGAATTCTACCATCCAAAGAGCTTGAAGGTCCTTTGTTTATTAAGTAAACAACAGTATCTACAGCATATGCCCAGAACTGTAAGGGAAAACCAACATGCAATCTCATACTCTGTGCATGCTCCATGATTATCATGTTCATCCTTTCTGACACAACATTTTCTTGTGGTGTTCCTCGAACCGTCTTCTCTCTACAAATCACATGGTATGAGTAGTAATCATCAAACTCCTTGCTACAATATTCACCTCCATTTTTTTATTTGAGACACTTCAACCTTTTTCCTATCTCATTCTCAACCAAAGCTTTCCATTTCTTAAAAGTATCAAAAACATCATATTTTTTTCGAATGCAATAAACCCAAATTTTTCTAGTTGCATCATCAATAAAAGTAACATAATAACGAGAGACACCAAGAGATGATACCTGAGTTGGTCCCCGTACCTATGTATGCACAAGATCTAACCTTTCACTCTTCTTTTCTTTTCCGACTCTAAGAAATGTGACTCTCTTATGTGTCATAAACAGGGATGATTTTAAGGATGGAAATTTATTTTAAAATGTAGAAACATTGGGGAATCTAACTAATCCTTCATATGCCAACTATAAATGATTGGCGATATTTTTGTAAAAATATTCAAATTTCTAATGATTTTATATAGTTTTTATAAAATTTTGGTGATTTTTAAGGTAAAATAATTCGCCCCATGAGCGAAATTTAGCCCATGAGCGAAATTTAGCCCCTAAAATCATCCCTAGTCATAAATCCAAATCAATTTGTTTAAGATATGGAAACAAATTTATTTTGTGAAGTATATGCATTCCCTTCTCACTCATGTGTCCAAGCCTATGATGCCATAGTGTTGTATCGACTCCTGTAGAAGCTAAATATATATAAGAGTTAGTATTACCAGTACATAAATACAATGTACCTACCTTCTCTCCTTTTTCTATCACCAATGATTCTTTGGTGACCTTCCATACCTTATCTGTAAATATGGATATACAACTTTCACTTTCCAACTGCCCTATTGAAATTAGATTTTTCCTTAGATCTGGAACATGTCTTACCTCTTTCAAAAACAATTGGTTTCCATTGCTTTGCTTTATTTCTACCTTTCCCATTCCAACAATTTTGCATGGTGCATCATCACCCAAATGAACCTATCCAAAATCACCTTGAACATAATCTAGAAAATGTTTCCTATGGGGTGTGGCATGAAATGAATCCCCTGAATCTACTACCCAAGAATTAGAAATATTATCTATAGAAAGAATCAAAGCATCTTGTAACACATCACCTGTTACAATTTCTTCCTGATTTTTCTCATGTTGTCCATCTCTTTGTTTCTTTGGAGCTCTACAGTATTTCTTCAAATGTCCTTTCTTCCCACAATTCAAGCACTCTATCTTTCCAAATCTTGATTTGGATTTGCCCTTCCTAGAATTCCCTCGATTCCCTAAGCCCTTTCCTTTATCCTTTTGTCTTCCCCTATTATCCATGTTTAACGCATTACCTGATGTCTCACCTGTTCTTTTTTGTCACATTTTCTCACTAAGGATAACACCAACAACATCATCAAATTTGAAAGTGTTTGAACCAAAGACAAAGTTACTTACAACTATGACCAAGTCGTTTCAGCTTTCTGGCAATGAGCACAACATTAGAAGAGCCATGACTTCATCATCAAAGTCCACTTTTACAAAACTTAGTTGATTAGTAACCGTATTAAATTCATTTAAATAATATGCAACAAACCCACCTTCTGACATCTTCATATTAAATAATCTCTTCATTAGAAATACCTTATTGGACATCGAGGTTTTTTCATATAGTTTAGTCAATGCGTCCATAAGATCCTTCATTGTCTTTTCTTTCGAAATATTGAAAGCCACTGATGTTTCTAGGCTCATCTGCATTGTTCCTAGTGCCTTTATGTTGGCATAGGAGCAAACCCAGGGTTCAACGCTCAAGAGCGCACCAACAAAACCCTAACTACCGTCCCTTTCGGCAACACCTGCGAAGCAGATGAAGTCTCACATGAGGTAGAGGCAGGGGTGGTTGCAAGACTCAAGTGTCTGCAACCTTAGCTGGGACACATATCTGTGATTATATCACTTACAACGCACTTAGCATCAATCATTCATCAATATTCAGCCCTTACTATACTTCGCAGATAGCACAGAGCATTGCAGCATTCACTTAGATCTAAGATATCTCAGCACTTAGCAATAGTAAAATAAATCAGATCCAGTAGATCGGCACTAAGCATCTTCATACATATCAGATCTAACATTCATACACATCTAAGAAGCACAAAGAATAAGTAGATATATCTAAATATATCAAAGCACTTAGCAAAGAAAGAGATAAACACATCAAGTCAAAGAACAAATCATAATACAATAATTTACATGGTTCACCCCCTTCCTGGGGCTACGTCCACCAACTCTTATTCTTCTTTATTAGTATCTTCAATCGTCAGTTATAGCACAGAGCCTCAAACCCTTCTTCGCATAGGACAGAAGATCTGCGCAACTCTCTAGATCTTTCTTCCTTACACTTCAGCACAAAGACTTCTACAACCTCTTACAACAACTTGCACTTAGCTCTGCAAGCTTCTTACAATCATGCACAGAGCATTTACAATCCACATCTAATCACACATATCTAAATATTAGTACTAAGCCATCAACCATTCTTACATTGCCTAAGTATCTATTTATACATTACAAAAGTGGGCCTAAGCATGGGTAAACCCATGGGCCAACATCCATTTCCCATTACATTGACCCAAAAACCAAAAAGGGGCCCAAAAGTGGACCAAGATCCAGTGATCTTTGCTTCGTCTGGCGCTCCATCTTTGACAGGCTTTCGAATTCCAAAAACGGTCAAAATTACCAAGGTTATCCCAAAACTTGGTCAAGCGCCAACAGGCCCCTAACACTCACCTGTCACTCGTCCCGAATCACTCTAGTTTGCACAATTCTACTTCAAAATCCTCGAGCTTGGATCGAGCTGCTTCGACCTACTGCTTCGCTATGGCCTCCTGCTGGGTGAATTCTAGGATCACTGTGTCGTTTACTAGTCCTTCCATGCACTATTCTGCAATGACGATGACTTGCTCAAGATCTGCTCCCTAGCTTTCGATCTTGGAAAATAACATGCATGCCTTGTCTTGCACCGGTTGGATTTGTTGAGTGACTTCCATCACTTGCTCATATCGGTCGAGTACCACATGCTACTGAACCTCATAGCCAAAGGTTCAAATGGCTAGGTCTTTGGAAAAGTGGCATCCTTCGGCATCTCCCATGCTATGAAGGTGATCAGTATGAGAAGCCAATTGAAATGGAACTCATACCCTTGGTCTTGCGCTTCCCTGCAATCTAGTTTGAGCTGATTTACCAAGTACTTCACCCAATTCATTTGCAGTCCTTCTGTGCACTTCCCTGCGAGATCAACTATGAATCCAATCACTTGGGTGGGTCGTTTCTTGCGAACTAGCTTGCCTGCGATCAGCTGACAGGAAAGGTGCACTATACCACTCTAAATAGAGGCTACCTTATAGCCTCGCGTGCCCTTCTCTACATCGCCATAGGTTTCTTTGATCTTCGCTGCTAGCGATCTGTCTGTGGTCTTTCCCGGATAAAACTCCTATGGGTCAGGGCATTGCATGTTGAGTCCTGTGATCCGATTGATCAAAGTTGGATCCACTGTGGCACGGCAGTTCAACCACAAGTAGCCTC
>JASDQU010752239.1:15077-37600 GCA_032191745.1 Picea mariana
GGTTCTGGGTCCAAGACTGTGGGATGATCTTCGAGTTCTTTCCCTTCGTCTTAGTTAGATACTTGTGCGGGGCGAGCATACTGTAGACTTTCATGTGGTCGAGGTTGAAGTCGCTAAACTTCAACATTGCGAGCTTGTCTTGATTGGCACGAACTGTGTGCACCCCTTTCGGCAGGTATGCAATGACCATAGCATACTCGAATTCTCGGGGTACACTGTCACGGTTGATTTCACCATGCAGAGGGGGTAGGTAAGCGGGAAAAAAGCTTGGAATCAGTTTAGCATTCGCAAGATCATCCTTATGCCTCGTTCGCTTCTCATCGACCTGTTGAGATGGTCCGGCTCGAGCAGTGGATGGAGAAGTTGCTACTCCTCATGTTGATGATGCTTGGACTCTAGTGGACATTACTCTTTCCAACATGACTCTCTCAGTCATTAAATCAAGGAGGACCTCTGTGAATGATTCTTCAACTGCGGTGAGCTCGTCAGATATACGCACTTGGGAAAAATAATTGAGGTCAGGATGATCTCAGATACTGCACTAGGATGAACAATCAGATCGCAATGACCACTGTATACAGTCACTAGTTCTGTGGGCTTCAAATTCTCAGTTGGAAAAAGTGTTCTTCAGGCATGGCGCGATGAGCTAAATAGGAAATTCGGCAACAGTCTGCTTGCAACGGGTATGAAGCTTTCATTATGTCAATCTGTCCATTATGGCGACGTCCAATAGTCTGGTGGCAATCCTTTAATTCTTTTATGTCCGTTCAGGGCAGAAGTCGAACAGGTATATCGGTCCAACGACTATATTTCTTCACCACAATCAAGTGCCATAGGTCGTTGTTCTGATATCCCGGTGAAGCTCCCATTCTGCAAGTTTTCTTTCTACAATGTTTCATCTGGAATCTCCTGTAACTTTTCAATCTTCGTCCTCTTCTTACTTAAATTTCTAGCCTTCTTCCCAATAATCTTCAACTCGGTCTGTCTTTTTCCATTCTGATTCCTATCTTCTTTTAGCATAGTCACTGCACGTTGTTGAGATTCTCTCCGGGGTAATAATTACTCTTTCTTTGGGACAGGTGCTTCAGTATTCTATGAGCCTTCTGACATTCTTTCAACTTTGACATTGGGGTCTCTAGTGTCAAGGAACTTCGATTTGTTCTTATGTTATTCAATCAACTGTGCAATCTTCTTGGTCATAAAATCTTTTAATTCTTATTTCTTCTATTCCAAAACTTCTACTTCTCCCTTCCGTCTAAATTGATCTATGTCAATCCAAGGTTTTCCAAGTAACATAGTAAATGGGGCGTTGTCCTCAATAAATTTAATAATCTCAAAATCTTCTTCAGTCAAAGTTCCATTAGCATTCGTAGATATCTGAGTGATCCTTCCACATAGGTTTACCAATTTTCCTATGAAGAGTCATATTCCTCCTAGTGAAGGGATCATGGAAGGCTTCCCTATAGCTTCCCACGTTCTCTCTGTCATGATATTCATATGTGTTTCCTCATCTAGAACACAATCAATTTTGAAGTCCCCTATCCTTACTTCAATGCATTATTATTCTTTAAAGATCTCTAATAATCTGACATGACGGTGTTCATTCAGGGTTTCTTTCATCTGAATTAATACATTCTCTGATTCTTTATGAGGTTCTACTATCTTTGGATCTGCCTTAGGGTTCAGATTCATTCCTTTGAGCCTAGCAATCATTCTGGGGAAATCCAATACTTCATGATCTAGAGATTTGCAACAAAGACAACTAGGTCCTCCACCAGGGCATTCCTTAGCTAGATGTCTCGATTTTCTACAACTGTAACAGAGGGTTAATCCTCTCTTTCTTGTAACTGATCCCCAACCTCTTATGTACTTCGCACCAGGATCATAGGGGCCAATCTGCAACAAATTATTTCTAGGATCCTGCATCCATTTGTTAGCCCAAACATTCTTTCTATGCATAGGTATAACATATCTATCACTATTCTTATCAAATCTATTCATATCAAACTTTCTTTCATCTATTAATTCCCTAGTTTTCAAGCTAGGAAAGAATATCAAACATACCTATATCCATACTCTAGAAACAAAAGATTTCACTTATTTTACTTTTGCAGAGCACAAATCTTCCAAATCTAAAAACTTCTGATTATTCTTACCTATATCACAGCATGGAGCTTACAAATCTTACCTCTTTTCTTCAAAAATTAACACTTTTACCTTTCTTAGAGCACAAAGCGTTCAAATATTGTTTCTCTTCTTCATATATGGCCTTCTTTTCCTTACCACAAAGCTTATTGGATCAAGTAAAGTACTACGCACTAAGGCACAGATCCATGCACAGAGCTTCCACAATTTCAGGACAAATCTTTGCACAAAGCTTCCTCTTCCTTAGTTCCTAGAAATCACAGTTTTAGGCCCTGACAACGGAACCATTTGTTGGCACAGGGGCAAACCCAGGGTTCAACGCTCAAGAGCACACCAACAAAACCCTAACTACCAGTGCTTTCGGCAACACCTGCGAAGCAGATGAAGTCTCACCTGACGTAGAGGCAGGGGTGGTTGCAAGACTTAGGTGTCTGCAACCTTAGATGGGACACAGATCTGTGATTATATCACTTACAGCACACTTAGCATCAATCATTCATCAATATTCAACCCTTACTATACTTCGCAGATAGCACAGAGCATCGCAACATTCACTTAGGTCTAAGATATCTCAGCACTTAGCAACAGTAAAATAGATCATCCAGTAGATTGGCACTAAGCATCTTCATACATATCAGATATAACATTCATACACATCTAAGAAGAACAAAGTATAAGTAGATCTATCTAAATATATCAAAGCACTTAGCAAAGAAAGAGATAAACACATCAAGTCAAAGCACAAAGCATAATACACAGATTTACATGGTTCAGCCCCTCCCTAGGGCTACGTCCACCAACTATTCTTCTTCTTTATTAGTATCTTCAATCATCGGTTACAGCACAGAGCCTCAAACCCTTCTTCACATAGGACAGAAGATCTGTGTAGCTCGCTAGATCCTTCTTCCTTACACTTCATCACAAAGCCTTCTACAACCTCTTACAACATCTTTCACTTAGCTCTGCAAGCTTCTTACAATCATTCATAGAGAATTTACAATCCACATCCGATCACACAGATCTAAGTACTAGAACTAAGCCATCGGCCATTCTTACATTTCCTAAGCATCTATTTATACATTACAAAAGTGGGCCTAAGCATGGGTAAACCCATGGGCCGACATCCCTTTCCCATTACATTGACCCAAAACCCAAAAAGGGGCCCAAAAGTGGACCGAGATCCTATGATCTTTGCTTCACCTGGCACTCCATCTTTGATAGGCTGTCGAAGTCCAAAAACGGTCAAAATGACCAAGGTTATCCCAAAAATTGGTCAAGGGCCAACACTTTCTATCAAGAAACTCCCATTCTTCGTCCTTCATGGTCATCGACTTCTTTTCTATTCCACCCAATGGTAGGACTAGATCCTTCTGATATAAATAATATTCTATTTTCATATTCCACTGGTAGTTTTGGCCATTAAATTTCTCGACCATAAACTTTCCATCTTCCACCATTTCTCCCACTCGAACCAGGAAACCCTCTTTTCCTGCAAGTTACCTTTCACTCTGATACCAGTTGTTAGAAAAACAGGATAGTGGAACAATAAAATAAAACAAATGTGGAAATAAAACACAAAGGATACACAATACAATAGAAACACATATATATGTGGTTCACCCAGTGTAGGCTACGTCCACCAAAGAAATTTCCAGGGCCTTCCTTTATTATTATCCATCAAATGAAAGGATACAACCTACAGCACACCCATTATAACTTCCTCTTCTTTCTCTCACAGTCTCCTCTCTCAAAATACAATATTCACCATGATGCATAACCACTATACATTTCCCTCATAAACAAGGGTTTACTTCTAGGGAAAAAAACCCTAACATAGATTCTACCATCAGATCTGCGACCTTATAATGAACAGTGCATATTTACAATGAAATTACAATATACATTTACAAGGAATTTTTTCCTTTGGGGGTGTAACACCCTGGGTCTCGAACCCCCATTTTAAATAATGTATTGTTACATTGTTGATAGGCTAGAGTGCCCAAACAATTATTAAAAGGCCAGTGTTCCCAAGAAATGTAATGTTTTGCTCATTATTAATAATGCATACATCGCTGGATGCTAGACGGATAAGGACTAGAGTTATAGGGGGATATGATTCCACAAGAGAGGGGGCTTGAGGGGATAAATGTTTATTTCCTATTTTAATTACCCTTTGGTATAAGGGGGTGGATTTGTTACATGGGCTTCTTGGGGAAGACCAGGAGGTTCTTGATTCCCCATGAATTACTCAAACCTACCTCTGGTTTAATGGGGGGTTCGGTTGATAGCTCGTCGCTCATTTTTATCATTCACTCCTTCATTCACTTACTCACTTGTTCATTCATTCCATCCTTACCTATCACTCATTGATCCAATCCTCACCCGCATCTTGGCTTGGAAAAGGGAACTGAACTGTCGAATATTAGCCATGGTATTTTTGGTTATAGTGGTCGCTAGTGTGATCCAACCATGACTTGAGGCCTGCATGTCTGAGATGCGTTGGCCTATGTCCAGCGTTGTTCATAGTTGTGAGTCCTGAGAGTTCCATCATTGATATTTTGGACCAGTTGTGTTGTAGCCCAAAACAAGGAGAAGGAATGCCTCAAGGAATACGTGGCAGAGAAGGGTGGAGGTCCATTCTCTTGGCTGGTGTAAGCTGGGTAGAAGAGAGCTGGGTACTTGGATTGTTGTGAGTTCTCGAAAATCATGTGACAGCTTGATTGTTGACTGGTTTGGGAAGCCAAGTAACACTCTGGAACTATCCTTGTGGATTCATAGCCCTGGCTTGGGGGTGACACTGTTGTTGAGATTTGGAATAGTAGCATCTACGATTGGGTGGAACGTCCTTGGTCTACATCCAGTTGGTGTCTTATTTTATAAAGATAAGTGCTCTCTGTTATGGTATTATCTACCTGTATATGAACGTATTCCGTTGTGTATTTAATTATCATTTAATTGAATCTTTAGGATATGCATGCTTGTTGGTTAATGTTGTGCATGTCATTAAATAGTTTTCTTTTATTCATCCTTATTAATTTAAAAGGGTATCAGTAAGAAAACGAAGTCCAAGGGTGGGCTTGAAGGTGGCGTACCCCGGCCTATGGGTGGTTGGGTATGTTACAGTTTGGTATCAGGGCTTCTAGTTGAAACATCAGGCCAGTATGGGTCGGTTCTGTTGGTCAGAGTCTCGTGATCGAGATCGAATTATGACCGTGAAGTTGAAAATCTCAGGAGGAATGGCATTGCAAAATCTACATGGAAGCTAGAACGTCAAAGTTCCTTTGTAAGGGTTCAAAGGTTCGTGACCGTCCCCTTCAAATTTGGGAGTGATCGCCATTGTGAGATCAAGAGAGATCTAGGATCATTGGATCGAAGGGCAGGTGAACAAGGATCATCCAATAAAATTGAAGCAAAGGTTAAGTCACAACTACAAGATCCCATTGGACAGAGAGATTGATGGCCAGGAGGCATTACGGGGAACCAAGTTGCATGGGAGTTAGTTCCCCAAGGTGGTCCCACAATCCAAACCACAGTTTCACTGAGGGGTTATGTGTCAGCATCGAAAGAATTGCGGGGTGAAAGGCAAGTTACTCCAAACCGTCGAAGCGTGCCCTCACAAATTGAAAGGAATTAAGTGATGTGACATGTTAGTGATCAAACACCGAGACTCCGAAGAGCTGAAGTAAATTCAGACCGTTGATCGAGGTGGACACGTGGTAGGAGATCCTAAAATTCGATGAATAACCACTTCAGAAGAAAGACAGATGCGAAAATCCAGAACTCCTGAAGGCCCGAAGCTCGGAGTTCATCTGGACCATCCATCAACAAGGACACGCAATCCCAGATCTCTCACTTTGGAGACTTAGTACTCCGAAAGATTTTGCAAAGCGAAGCACTAGGGAAAGAATTACCCGAACTCCCGAAGTAATTAAGGACCATTGATCTTAAAACAAAAAGAATCGTTGATATATGTAGTAGTATCTCCTGAAGTCCCAAAGTCCGGGGTTAATACGGATCGTCTGATAACGGAGACAAATGTCAGCAAATTGGCCAATTTGGGAATTCGGAGTTTGGGAGAATTGGAAGTTTGCTAGTGTGGAAACTCTCGAAGCCCAAAGAGATGAAGTGGTGGGGCACAATGACATCACCTGGAGGTGATTTGGACCCTGTAATTCCAAAGTGACTTGGCTTGCAGACGCCACTTAGGATGACGTGGACACATGGGATGTGTGCCACATGTCAGTGAAGTTTTGAACATGTGGAGGATTGAAATGTCAGTTAGAACGTGAAACGTGTCACCCACCTGATGAGGTCACGTTTCCACTTATATTATTTCACCACGTGGCAACAAATCGCGCAGTCCGAAGATTGGGCATTTTAGAGGAAAAATATGTGACAATTGACATTGGGTCGAGAACTCCTGAAGAGCCGAAAGCAATTCACAGTGGTTGATCTGTAAGAGACAAGCATCGATGGATCATCGACTTCGAGTGAAAGCACTCTGGAAGAAAGCAAAGGCGGAGATTTTGAAACTCCTTAAGCCTGAAGAGTCAAAGTGACTTATAGTTGTGGATCTGTGGGAGGAAACACGTCGACAGATCGTGAACTCCAGGTAAAAGAGTTTTGGGAGGAAGCAAGTAGGGGAAGTTGATACTTTCGAAGGCTGGAGTCCCGAAGTGGATCTCGATCACTGATCATGAATGAGGACAAGGACTGTTGATCTGGTCCTAGCTAAAGGTTTCGAAGTTTTGAAGTCCCAAAGCTCTGGATAAGCGCTTTTTTAGCTAAGCACAGGGTCATGACCATGGTCACATGTAGTTGAGAACTAAGGGAAGGATGGATAATGGGAGAATTGGTTGTTTTCAAGACAGAAAAGCGCCAAGAAGGTTTTAGCCGCAGTTTCTAGTCATGGTCACCTGGGAAGGTGGTTTGAAAGAAGCGCCTGTGCAAAATTGAATTCTGCATAGGCTAAAGGATAAAATGGAAGTGTCATATGATGCATATTGATACATCTATGTTCTTCGTGAATTGAAAATAAAATAGACCTATAACATGGTTTGACAAATTTTGTTTATCATATGCATAACTCTAACAAAATGATCACTTGCACATTTTGCAGAATTAAGGAGTTTAAACATATCAGCTCAGAATGTGTATTGAAGAAATGGAAGAAGCAGAGGGAGCCTCCAACCATTATAAGGAGGCCGAATACCAAAATACTAGAGTTGGTAATGCAGAGATAGAGTCCAATGGACGCAAGGGGAAAGGAGAGTAGGAAACATTAATAGAAACTGTAAGAAGCCTGAAAATTGAAGTGCAGAGCTACAAAGCAGCCAATGAGAGACTGATGAGAGAGAAAATTCAGATAAATGATCGAGTGTTGCAGAGCTTAAATCAGTTGCAGAGGAAAACGAAGAAGGGATCAAACTCAAAACAAGAGGAAGAAGGCAAGTTTCGTGAAAGAAGAGAGGATCGTGGAAGAGCTGGTTATTCAAGAAGTGCCAGTAGAACTCATAGACACCACTCACCTCGTTACTCAGAAAGAAATTTTTATGCATCGGAAGATACCATAAGCAGTCCAGAGGTGTCTCCTGTTAGGCAGAGAAGGAGACAGGAAGTGGATAATTTGCAAGGAGATATGAGGAAGCATAGGCCACCCTCCTCGGATGGTGAAAGAGAAAGAGAAGATGATGCAGAAGCATAGTTTCCTGGACTCAGGAGATATTTTTAGTTGCATAACTATTCTTCAAACTTAGAAGCTTGGATTGCCACCTGCCATTTACACAGGAAAGTTGCAATATGGTGGGATCAACTGAAGCAAGTTGAAAATATTAATGAGAGTAGGATCGCTAGGAAGCAGTTCAAGAAGTACTTCCAAAAGGAGTACCTCTCAGAGCATTTCTATGACAAGAAAATGCAGGAGTTCTTTGAACTCAGTTTGGTAAGCATGACTATGGCAGAATATGAGAATAAATTATTGGGATTGTTAAAATATGTTGGGTTTATAAATGATGAAAAGGTAAAGATACAAAGATTTTTTAGTGGACTTCCAACATTTATAAAGAAAAGATTAGGTATGATGATCCCAATACCTTGATTGAAACCATCAGGAAGGATAAATACCTGTATGAGCAAAGACAGGGAAGAGAATCCCTGCATAAATATTGGAAGGATAAGAAGAAGGAGAAGTTTGATAAGAGGAGGAAAGGATTCAAACCTCCCTTCAATAGGAATGAGCCTAATAGAAATCATCAAGATCAGTATGCTAAGGGTGAATCCAAGAAAACTCCTTGGGAAAAAGAGGAAGACCATGTATCCAATGTTGGGGATGCAAAGAAGATCACCTGTACAAGGATTTCCCCCATAGAAAGGATAGAGTGAATACTCTGCACAACGTCCAAGAGGATACAACAGTTGAAGATATGGGAAGAATCTATGAAGCTTTAGATGATCGACAAGAAGAGTTGTTGGATCTATGCAGCCTGTATTTTCTTCTTTCCTGCAAGGTGCTCCAAAGCATCTATTGGTGGCTTTTTCCGCTTGTTGAGTTGTCCACGATTTGTCTTCCTTGCTTATCTGTCTTCCTTGATCTCCTTATCCAATGGCTTGCTTTCTCTTACTTTGCTCTGTCTTTTCTGCTCTTTTTCTCATTTTGAACCAGTATTAGTCACTGTGTCTTTCGCGCAATTCACATTTCGTCTTTCCTTTCGTAATCTTTTATTACTTCCATAACTAAGGGCCAGCAAGAGTACCATTCCAATATGATCGAGGTGGAAGGTAAGATCATAAATTAGCCTGTTTCTATTTTGATCGATTCAGGAGAAATTCATTGTTACATTGATCCTAAAATAGTGTATAGATTACATTTGGAGAAAAGTAATCTTGGAAAATCAAGTTTGGTTCAGCTTGCCACTGGAACCAAAAGGAGAATCCATGATATACTCAGAGGATGTTCCATAAGTCTTAATGGTGTGAATACAAATGTTGACCTAAATATCATACCATTGGGGTCTTATGATATTCTAATTGGAATGGATTGGTTGGACAAGCATCATGTTGTCCTGGATTGTCATAGCAATACATTTACATGTCTTGACGGAGATGGAAAACAGAGCACTGTGAAAGGAGTTCCAAGATCCATCTCTATAAGGGAGATTTCAGCCTTACAGTTGAAGAGATGTTTTAGAAAAGGATGTCAATTGTATGCAGCTCATGTGGAAGAGCCAAAAAATACAAAGGGGCCAAGCCTTGAATATTTCTCGGTACTACAGTTTTTTGAAGATGTATTCCAAGAAATACTAGGGTTGCCACCAAGAAGGGAGATAGATTTCTCAATTGATTTAGTTCCAGGATTTGCCCCGGTGTCAAAAAAAATTTACTGAATGAGCACACCAAAGTTAAAAGAATTACAAATGTAGTTGGAGGAATTGTTGAAGAAAGGGTACATACATCCAAGTGTTTCACTTTGGGGAGCACCAGTGCTTTTTGTCAAAAATAAGGATGGAACCTTGAGGTTGTGTATTGATTTTCGACAACTGAACAAGTATACCATAAAGAACAAGGATCCCCTACCCAGAATTGATTATATCTTTGATCAGATAAGAGTAGCAAAGATATTTTCAAAGATTGACATGAGGTCAGGATACCATCAGGTAAGAATCAATGAAGAAGACATTCATAAGACAACCTTTAGGACCAGGTATGGGAATTATGAATTTGTAGTGGTGCCATTTGGACTTACCAATGCACCAGTTGTCATTATGTGTTTAATGAATGGCATATTCAGAAATTATTTGGATAAGTTTGTCATAGTGTCCTTGGATGACATACTTATCTATTCTAAGTCTGAAGAGGAGAATGAACATCACTTAAGACTCATATTGAAAGTACTAAGAGAACATCAGTTGTATGCCAAGCTAAGTAAGTGTTATTTTTATCAAAAGAAGATCCATTACTTGGGACACGTTATTTCAAAGCAGGCCATAGCAGTAGATCCAAAGAAGATTGAAGCCATTAGAGGATGGCCAACACCCAGAAATGTGTCAGAAGTCAGATCTTGTATGGCATTAGTTGGTTACTACATAAGGTTCATAGTAGGGTTCTCTAAGATTGCTCATCCCATCACTTCTTTGCAAAATAAGGGAAATAAACTGGACACCTAAGTGTGAAGAGAATTTTAATATGTTGAAGGAATTACTTACTAGTGCACCTGTGTTAAAGATTGTTGACCCAAATGAAAGTTTTGTGGTATGTACAGATGCATGTAAGGAAGGAATTGGGGGAGTCCTCATGAAAAATGGACATGTCATTGGTTATGAGTTCAGAAATCTTAAGGAGCATGAGAGGAACTATGCCACACATGACTTGGAGATTGTTGCCATTTTCCACGCCTTGAGGATGTGGAGGCATTATCTCATAGGGAAGAGATTTGAATTAAGGACAGACCACATTGGCTTGAAGTATCTTTTTGAACAGCCAACTTTGAATGCCAGGCAAACAAGATGGCTGGAATTTTTGAGTGAATATGACCTCAATATCAATCATATAAAAGGAAAAGAGAATAAAGTTGTTGATGCACTTAGTAGAAGATTGCATCTCATGCATGTTACTGTTGTCAGTATTTATTAGTCAGACTTGAAGAGCATAATTTTAGATGGCCTTGCTACAAATCAGCATTACCTACAGGTAAAGGAAATATTACAACAAGGAGAAGTATAGTAGAAAATAAAGGAGTATGAGATAAAGGAAGATGGATTACTCATGCATAAGAATAGAATCTATGTTCCTAGTTCCGGAGAACTGAGGAATTTGGTATTGAAGGAAATGCATGATGTTCCTTATGCTAGACATCCTGGTTACCAGAAAACAATTACACCAGTAAGAAGCCAATTCTTTTGGCCGGGAATGAAAAAGGATGTTGTTGATTACATCGCTCGATGTATAGAATGTCAGAAGATGAAAGCTGAACATAGGCATCCAGCAGGCTTGCTACATCCTTTACCCATTCCAAAGAAGAAATGGGAAGTGATCACCATGGATTTCATCACAGGATTACCCAAAACGAATAAGAAACATGATTCCATCATGGTGGTGGTTGACAAATTAACAAAGGCTGCTCATTTTGTTCCTGTAAAGACAACATAAACAATGGCTAATATTGCAGGAATTTACATGAGAGAGATTGCTAGGTTGCATGGGATACCTAGGACAATTGTCTCGGACAGAGATATAAATTTTACCTCCAATTTCTGGAGGGATTGTTTAAAGGATTTGGTACAAATCTGAACTTTATCACATCATACCATCCCCAATCTGATGGGAAAACGGAGAGGGTCAACCAAATAATTGAAGATATGTTGAGAATGTATGTGATGGATAAGCCACCTAAGTGGGAAGATTACTTGCACTTGGTTGAGTTTGCATATAATAATGGGTATCAAGATTCTTTGAGAATGAGCCCATTTGAAGCCTTGTATGGTAGGAAATGCAATACTCCGGTGAGTTGGGAAAACCCAGCAGACAAAGTGGTACTTGGGCCAGAGTTTCTCAAGGATATGGAAGACCAAATGATTAAGATCAAGTAGAATTTAAAGACATCTCAGGAGAGACAGAAAGTTTATGCAGACGAGAATAGGACAGCTAGAGAATTTAAAGTAGGGGATCATGTGCTTATGAAAGTGAATCCCAAGAAAAGTTATTTGAAATTAGGTAGTTGTACAAAGTTGGCAGCCAGATTTTGCGGTCCATTTGAAATATTGGAAAGAATAGTGCCAATTGCATACATGCTTACATTGTCTGCTTCCATGAATGTGCATAATGTATTTCATGTATCTTTACTAAAGATATGTGTACATGATCCTAACCATGTTATTGATTGGCATCTGATTCAAGTAGAGACAGAGGGAGACTTTCAAATTCATCCAGTGCGGGTATTAGACAGAAAGGTCAAAATGCTCTGGAATCGAGTTATAGAGCTGATAAAAGTTCAGTGGACCTGCTACGGTCTTGAAGATGCTATCTGGGAGCATGAATATGCCATGCAGGCAGAGTACCCACAACTTTTTGAATAAATTTTGAGATTTTGATATTTGTTCTGTATATGCACTGAGGACAGTGCCAAAATAAGGGGGAGGGGATGTAACACCCCAGGTTTCGAACCCCCATTTTAAATAATGTATTGTTACATTGTTGAGAGGCCAGAGTGACCAAACAATTATTAAAGGGACAGTGTGCCCAAGAAATGTAATGTTTTGATCATTATTAATAATACATACATCGTTGGCTGCTAAATGGACAAGAACTAGAGTTATAGAGGGTTATGATTCCACCAGAGAGGGGGCTTGAGGGGATAAATGGTTATTTCATATTTTAATTACCCTTTGGTCTAAGGGGGTGGATCAGTTATGTGGGATTCTTGGGGAAGTCCAGGAGGTTCTTGATTCCCCATGAATTACTTAAACCTGCCTCTGGTCTGATGGGGGGTTTCAGCTAATAGCTCGTCATTCATTTTTCTCGTTCACTTACTCACTTTTTCATTCATTCCATACTTACCTATCACTCATTGATCCAATCCTCACCCGTGTCTTGGCTTGCGAAAGGGAACCAAACTGCCAAATATTAGCCATGGTATTGTTGGTTGTAGTGGTCGCTGGTGTGATCCAGCCATGACCTGAGGCCTGCATGTCTGAGATGCGTTGGCCTGTGTCCAATGTTGTTCACAGCTCGAGTCCTCAAAGTTCTATCATTGAGATTCTCAACCAGTTGCATTGGAGCCCAAAATAAGGAGAAGGACTGCGTGAGGGACTACGTGGCAGAGAAGGGTGGAGATCCATTGTATTGGGTGGTGTAAGCTGGGTAGAAAAGAGGTGGGTACTTGGATTGTTGTGAGTGCTAGGAAATCTAGTGAGAGCTTGAGTGTTGACTGGTTTTGGAAGCCAATTAACACTCTGGAACCTTCCTTGTGGATTCATAGCCCTGGCTCGAGGGTGACATTGTTGTTGAGATTTGGAATAGCAGTGTCTACGGTTGGGTGGAACGTCCTTAGTCTGCAGCCATTTGGTGTCTTCTTTTATAAATATAAGTGCTCTTTGTTATGGTATTATCTACCTGTATATGAATGTAATCCATTGTGTATTTAATTATCGTTTAATTGAATCTTTAGGATATGCATGCTTGTCGGTTATTGTTTTGCATGTCGTTAAATCGTTTTCTTTTATGCACCCTTATTAATTTAAAAGGGTATTGGTAAGAAAATGAATTCCAAGGGTGGGCTTGAAGGTGGCATACCTCGGCCTGTGGGTGGTTGGGTATGTTACAGGGGGCTTCGCCCCCAAACCCCCATCAAGGAACGTTGTCCATTGAACCCTCGTTAGGGGCCTGCTTTCCCCCAGACCCCCCATCCGAGAGGATGCACCCCACAGAGGGGGTAACCCCCCTCTGCACTCCCCCATATGGAGGAGTGTACATTCTTCCAGGGTGTAAAGTATTCACGGAGTATAAAAAAGGCTAAAAACAAAGACCTATGAATTAGGAAGATAATCAGGCTCCACAACCAACATACTTCAATTAAGTAAGGATACCAGAACAAAAGATTGGTACCTGGACCAAAATTATATCATCACCAACACCACATCATTCCATCTCAGAGGCACGTGATATTGCCACATGTTCATGGGCCATGATGACGTCAACACGATATCACTCAAACTCACAAGCTTTAGCGATTTTGTGAAAAAATCCTCACCTCCATCGAAGACGACGTGTGGTGATACAAACGTAAAAGAAACGAATATAAAATCCCTCGAGCCCAGGGAATGTTATTCATTCCAAAGTGTCGCAACTTGCTCCTTGCCATTTTTGAATGAAGGAAAATATCCAGTGGATACTTCTAGGAACCCATTGTTGCAATATGATTCTGAGGTAACTCATAACTCTTTCATTTATGTTTAGTCCATTGTTTCTTCGCCTAGTGCATATTTTCAAACAGCTACCATGTCGAGCACTAAGAAGTCTCATCTCGCTAAGAGAACACATGAATTGGATGAACCCTTAATTGACCAAGATAGTGAATTTTATGACCCAATATTATCTTTCCCTGACCTAAGCTAAATTATTATTCTAGCACAAGAAGATGTCATATGCGGGCAATATTATATGCACCTATGGGATCTGAACCTGATTCACTCTAGCATACCGCAAACCTTTGATTTTCCTACGTTTTTTCATTGGTGTGTCACCAATTACCTGGCTTCTGAAGGTAAAATACTATCCATTGATAAGAAATAAGTCATGTGTTATTTATCACCTGAAGACCTAAACAAAATTCTCTTCTTCCAATAGGATCCCTCACAGAGCTTACAATAAAATACTCTAGAGGTCACATACTGAGATTTACCCAAAGTTGACAAAGAACACTTACTGTGAAGCCTCATAACCCCTAATACTCCACTACCTACCATATTGTCCAATTACCCTGCCAACATTTTCCCACAAAATATTAAGCATGCCCTAACTTCATTTTGTCAGGTTTTTGTTCAAGACCATGACAAAATAATGGATGATGCCACTCTTGGACTTTCCTCCTGCCTTTTATCTGTAGACGTCATGGCTCCCCCAAAATGGGATTTATGTGTGCTCTTAAAAGATTCATCCAAGTTCAATTAGAAAATTTTCATAGTACCTGATGTTTTAGGTACCAATCCTACTTGATATATCTCATCCTTTCTCAGAACCATGTTTATTTCAATAGTTGTGCAATAGAATTCATTGATTAAAAGGGGAACCTCATACCAATAGTTGAATGGCCTCAAAGTATCAAAAAGAAGGATTACAATAAATTTTTCAGTTATTATGTCAACCATTGCATGAAGGCCTTATATACTCTCATTCATGGTTCACCTCCTCCGAGGGTTTTCCTAGAGGTGAAAAATCCGACTTCAATTAAGGAATGATACCAGAACTAGATATTGGTACCTAGCCCAAAATTATACCATCATCATAGTTTATGGTTTCTTAGAGGAACCTTTTAGACTCTCGACCTTTCTTACACCTAGGCTGATGGCTCTAGAATATATCAGGAAGAGGTTGTTAGTTTATCACTTTATTTTTTTCCAACATAGGAAAGCAATCACTTTTCCATTACCTCAAGAGGTTGGCCCTTTCCTGGTGCAATAAAGAAAATATTTTTCAAAGGTTGAAGAACTATTAAATCTCCTCGATTTTGAGAAAGAGGACAAGTGGGTATATGACCCTTATGGAATTATCACTGATAGGAATTCCTCCTATAAGCATGAGCCAAGAGGAGAAATAGAGAGGTAGCAAATCTAGAATCCTGGGAAGAAGTCAAAGAGGTTCTAGAAAATTAATCCCCTGATTCGTTGATCCTATTTTGTCAAGATAGCTCAATGCCACCTGTTAAAGTACTGAAGCATCCATTGTCAAGTCTTCTATCATAATCATTAACAGATCAGCCTCAGAGTAAGAATATCAAAGGAGTTGACCTTGAGGATGAAAAAGATGAGGAAGAAGGCTTTGTACAGCTCTTGAATAAAGAGAAGGTAACATTACAGATAACTCAAGGGGAGATATAATATGAAGGCCCACGTGTTATTTTTGAACAATTCTCGTCAAATTTAATATCAGTGGGAGTACCTAAACAAGAAATCACCTATGAAGAAATATTAGAAGAACCACCTACTATTTTCTCCCACTACAAAAGATATAAGGGCATGCAACAAAGAGTCTCAGAGAAAGTTATATTCCTCAGTGGGAGGAGAGTAAGCTCCAACAACCAGGTTTCTGACAGCAGCAAACCATCAAGTGGGAACCTTGAACCTGGCATTATTATAGGCTAAGGTACAAAAGCCCTTGATGCCAGTTGAATACAAAATGACTCAGATAAAGTTCAAGACAAAGGGTATCAAATCTCTTGACATGGTTGATTTTCATCAAGTCGTCAGTGAGATGTTATATCAATAAGTGTTGCAATCCTATGCAAGTGAGAGGGAAATGAAGGAATTTGCACTTAAAATACACAAGCAGTTGAGGCAAGAAAATATAGCTACTAAAGCTAATAAAACCAGGGTGGCTAACTTGGAATAGAAGATAATAGCTTTAGGCGTAGATCCTAACGTGTTTGAGGATCTAATAAAGAAAAAGGATATAGATATTAAGGCATTAAAGAAGAAGATGCACATGCATGAAGCTCAACATGTTCAAACACCAAAATTACAGGCCATTTTTAAGAAAAGGACCAATTCTTCTTTCAACTGAAAGAAAAATATGAAGAGAATACATAGTTGCGAAGGGAAGTCGAAATTATGAGAACCGAAAATGAATTGTTGAAGAATCATCAAAGTCCTATGACTCAAGTCTCTGTGCAAGGAGAATAACTAGTTGAGATCACAGATCCAACAAAGGATTGGCCAAAGTAATGGATCATATTGGTGTAAAATAAAAGGAATTAGGTTCTCTGAAAATGCACTTGAGAAACAAAAATTCCAAGATCATACAATTGGAGGAGAAAGATAAAAGTAGAGAAGTGTCGGTTTCAAACCTGAATGCAGACAAGGATGAATCCATGAAAGAAATAGAAATATTACATATCAGAGCCACGGGGAAGACAACATTGAAGGAGGATAAGCATGTGATCTAGGACCAAATAGCCAACCTGGTAGAAAACAATTGGGCACAATTCTCCCTGGTAGGAGATCAGCTGGAGCTTATTATTGCAGCTCAGGATGACATAGCTCACATAAAATTTGAATTGGAGAACAAGCCTGACCTTGCCAATGAGATTATGAAATTCATGAATGGGAATACCAAAGAGAAGCTTCAATATCTGAATATTAAAAATAGGACTAGCATCATTGTTGACGCCAAGAAAGTCCTTACAAAGAGGAGATAGTTGCAAAATGAATAAAATAGAATGAAGGAGATGGAAAATGATGTATCATCATTCAAATAAATATGCAAGGATATCATCATCTTGGGATTACACCTCCCTTGGGATGGAAATGGAGATATTGACTCTAAGGAAAGGTACGCAAAGCTGCTAGAGCATAAAATAAATAATGACAGGAGGTTTGACAGATTAACTAGGGTTTTGTTGGGACATGATATTATGGAACTTCTTGTATGGGACTTCAAGATCCTTCACCAACTAAAAGGAGCGTTCCTTCACCAACTAAAAGGAGTGTTCCATCACCTACCTCAATTGTCATATGAGACGTACACCAACCTTGATGAAATTATTCGAAGTATGAATAACACTGACAACCCTATGGGAAATCCATGGCATTACATCTGTTAGTTTCTCAAGCTTCCCACATGTAAACAAGGTGGGACAAGTATCTCTCGGCATGCTCAGTAAATCGGTTACTAAAGAATATTTTTTCATAGTTTTTGCTAGCTATAAGCATTTTTGGAAACAGTGGAAATAGTGGTATTGTAAATCAAGGGGTAGTAAGAAGTATCAAGAAGCATCTTTGAAGAAAAGAAAGAATGCAAAAGGAAAGAGCATTCATTTTTTAGAGGTCAGAACTTTGGGGAATTTAAGAGTATCTTCTACCCAAGTTGTTTGATCAAATATCCCCTCAAACACGGGCCAATTTTCAAGGCTGCAAGCTACAGGATATTCATCCCTTATGTTATGCTTTAGTTTGTGCTTATTTTTATGTGTATGTGCTCTTGTAAAATACATCCCTCTCTTTTCATGTCTTCTTGTATCATATCCCCATTAATTAAATCTCATGCAGTCAGTTTTATGACGTGTATAGTGTCACTGCATGTTGTTTAACTTATGATACTAAAGTGATTTCCTTTGAATGTATGACCACTTCATGTCATTTTTTCCTGTATTTAATTATGTGCAGAGGGTACCTCCATGGATTTAACTATATGAAAAATTTTATTATTTGATGCATGGTTTAAAGATCGGGTATAGTTGTTACAACTATTGAATTCTTAATTTCTC
This sequence comes from Picea mariana, assembly GCA_032191745.1. Classification (NCBI taxonomy): domain Eukaryota; kingdom Viridiplantae; phylum Streptophyta; class Pinopsida; order Pinales; family Pinaceae; genus Picea; species Picea mariana. The sequence goes on from JASDQU010752239.1 coordinate 33,196, forward strand.
AGTATGTTATTATGTCCATAGGTTGTGAGATTCACCTTAAAGTTTCCTCAGATGTCTATTTTGTATTTATTCTAAATGTTTCAGTCAAACAAATTTTGGGGATGTTAACTAAAGATGATGTTGTTTTAAGTTTTATAAAACTGTTGAACATTTTGAAAAACTGAAACAAGAAAACAATAAACAAGATTATAAATAATATATGTTAGTTTAATTAAGGGGACAAGGTAGTAGAGTATTATGACCCAGAACTCAACTTAAATATAGAAGGTTCTTATATTCCCCAATTCATAGTTAAATTTGGATCACAAATAAACTTGTTACCCAATGACACTAGGACAAAATGGGGAGACCCCACCTAATGAAGTCCAATTTTATTTTTTAAATTGGTTGATCAAATATTTGTCACGCCTATTGGATTTCTCAAAGGTGATGAAACTAGCATAATGGAACTAACAATAATAGTGAATTTTGAGATCATCAACCTCTGGAAGGAATCATGCATAAGTAAGCTTGGTGGGAAAACCTTGGGGTAGAATAATGGAAGCTACAACATCCTCACAAAAGGATATAATAAAGAAAAAAAGAAATGGAAAGAAAAGTATTATCCTCCTAGACACCAAGGATGAAAAACCCTAGTGAGAGCCTTTGGAATATAAAATATACATTAAGAAGATACAACATTTTTTGCAAATAAATAAAGAAATTATAGAGTGAAATGATAAGGGAGAACTGCATCTAGGTTCCCTATGTCTACAGGATAGAATTATGATATTGAACTTTATAAGTGGAAAATGGAAATTTTGAAGCAAGAGATAAATAATGTTGGGAAATTGAGGTTATTAAGATAGAATAAAAGATTTCTTCTTAATATTGGAAACACTAGTTGTTTTTGAAAGAAAAATTGGATGATATCTAAGTTTGATCCATATAGAAAAATAATCAAGCTGATATTTAGAGAGAGAAAATCACTTGATATGTATGTGAAAGAGGTGTATACAACCTGAGTGGGCCTAATGGTTAAGAACGTGTGCTTCCTCCTAAGAGATCACAAGTTCAAATCCAAAGGGGGGTAGGGTATGTATACCTTTGTAGACTTTACCAATCAAATCGTTGGACAAAGAAGGTATCATACACCAATTTGGTGTCTGGCTTGGCTATGACCTTAAAAATTGATGATGATGATTATTATTATTATTATTATGGTTCCCTCAATATCTTGTCTGGTGGCAACCTGACTGCAATGATTAAGTTTGGGGAATAGGTGCTATCACCTCACGATGGGGGCAATGTCTAACGTCTAGTGATAATTATTATTATTATTATTATTATTATTATTATTATTATTATTATTATTGAGACCACCATGGCTAACTATAAAATTATTCAAGACGTCCATTGACTAGATTACACATTAGTATAGAACCCATACTCATCGACTACATACTTGGACAACATCTTCATATTTCTTTATAGAAAGATTTTGTGGCAAGAAATTAAAAGAAACAATAGAAATAAAGAATGTTAAGACATGATTTTTAGTAGACAACCATATCAAAGAATGAAAGAAATAATGGATAAGAATTGGGTATTACGATGAAAGAGCTTAGGTACATTAAAAGACATATCTTACAAATGGTACATTGTGGAGGAAGCTAAGGGAGAAACATGGACCTTGAGAAAACTTAAAGAAATTTTCATAAAAGCAATTTCTTTCTTCCCTAAAAAAGAAATGATTAAGAAATTAGAGATTTCATTGAACAATTGACCAAACATAATAAGGGAGGAAATAAAGGCAAGTCAAAGGTTAAATAAGGGTTGACTTTGACTTGTAACAAAGAAAGTATAGTTGACCAATAGGATGGAATTATTACAAGAAATAGGATGGAATTATTACAAGAAATGGAGTGGAAATGTTTACTAAAAAAATTGTTGGTGAGAGTTTTAGATTGAAAAAGGATTATCTATAGGTGTACAAACGAAAATTGTTTACCGAATAAAGAATAAAAAGTTTAATAATTATTGAATTCCCTACATACTACAATGAAATTTAAAAAAAAAAAAAAAAACTAGATTAAACCAAAGCTCATGAATGTTGAAATTAATATAGTAAAAGTGGATCTATCTAATGATGAAAACCCCGAAATGGAAAAAATAGGAGACGAATGGTTAGAGAATAAAACAAAATATAGCTAGTCAAACTACTAAAATAATACAAAGGTGTTTGCAAGGGACTATAATTTCCTAAAAGGATTAGTTAAAGAAAAGGGAAAATGAAAATTGAACTAATTCTAGGAGCAATGCCAGTCAAGAAAAGGCCTTAAAAGGCCTTATAAGATTGCACAGAACTATAGATAAATAGTCCAACATGAGATTGAGAATGTTCTTTTAGTAGGATCATTTATCCCATAAATAAAGAAAAATGGGTTAATCCTATGGTGGTTTGGCCTAAGGAAGATGATCCAAAGAGGTTAAGGATTTTTGTAGACTTTAGGGGATTAAATAAAGAAACACTTATCCTTTTCCAACACCCTTTGAAAATGAAATTATAAATAAAGTAGCATGGCATGAATGCTTCTTCACTGATGGATTATCTAGTTAAAATCAATACACATAGAAAAAAAAGATTGAGATAAGACCACATTTGTAATTCAATTTGGGTCATTTGTATACAGAGTTATTCCTTTTAGATTAAAGAATGCCCATGTTTTCTTCTCAAGAATTGTAATTAAGGCATTCCAAGAGTTAATATTTTATTTGTATTGGATCATTATAATATTTTTCATCTATCTTGATTCTTTCAAAGTGGAAAAAATTGAAGGAATTAGTTTGCAACGTCATTTTAATGGCATGTCCCAGTTTGGAAAATTGGGGTTTGAAACTTTCTGGAGCCATCTTGAGGCATCAAATGGAAGTTTTTGGGGTCAAAAATTTCCTAATTTTTATAGGACCCATTGATGTTAGTATACACATAGAGACATTTTCAACAGTACAAAAAGCATGTCAATTAGAGCTCGTATGAAAAAAATTATGTCTCTCACAAGTTGACCTACCATGTTAACCACCATGGTACTAGTGGATGCCATGCTAGCCTCCATTACTCATGCATATGGGTCTAGCCGCGTATGGAATTTCAATAATATTCTATAAATTCTAAAACGTTATCACAATTAAGGGTTGAGGAAGTCAAAACCCTAACCCTAAATGTCTATCAGGTGATGTTAAATACTAGGCAGTTAGGAGGAGAAGGGGTTACATTATTTAGCATTTTATTTGTTCCATAGATGAGAAGAGCACCTAGAAGTGGTATTTTTGAGAGAATAATAGAGGATAAGAGATTTTTTAGTACCCATACAAGCCACAGTTTCAAAGTAAACTTCACATAGAGTGTCTCTTTCTTTGAACTTGCATAAAAGAGAGCAGAGTGGCCTCACCTTCTAGCTAGGTTTTCTCCTATGTTGGATTTCTCAAGTTATATATTGTGTTTATTTATGGAAGGTGTGTGGGTATTCATTTATGTTCTCTATTTTTTTCATTTCATCCATTTCGTACATTTTAAGGAGAAAACCAAAAATTAAATAATTTGATATCTAAACGAAATTAACCTTCACAGTAAAGATTTCAGTAATTTATTAGGTCTGTTTTGATGAATTTTCCAGTGGAACATCTGTTTACAGATCATATTAGTATCAGAGAAGGGTTCTTTGGGGTATTTTTGGAAAGTTGCAAGCATCCGGGAATTGACTTAAGAATAAAGTCGCAGAGACCTCGCCATACCTGAAGGGTCTATTCACAACAACCCTCAAGATCTAGTAGAGTATATATTTGCAAGGTTGTAAGAACAATGTAAGTTTTAAACCTATGAAGTAAAGCAATGCATATAGATTCTTAAGCAAAACATAATTTAATCAATGGCTCATACACATAGTACACAGAGATTTATACTGGAAACCCTCAATCAAGGAAAACGTTTCTTATATTCATTATATCGAATTTCACCATTCACCATACAATATATACAATGTTTTTAGGTATTCCATAGATACCAAAACCCTAATCCCTTAATCCGAGATTAATTTAGAAAACCGCTAAAAATAGCAAAAAATGCCCAAAAAAAAACATTTGGGGCGCTGCCCCAGGCTATCGCCCTGTTCTAAATGCTGCACGTAACCAAGGGGGGCCATACTTGGCCCCCCCTAGGAAGCGCTCAGCACACACGACACAAAGAGCACTACTAGAGGGATCGTCAAACGCAGTTGTCGAATCTGACGCGCCCACACACACACATGCAAAGAATATAACACATGCCCAACATTCTCCCACTTGTTGTTTTCTTTGCATCCAGGGGTCCACAGGATTATATAGTCAACAATCCAGGGAAGCAATGCTCATTGTTACTCTACACCAA
>JASDQU010752241.1:0-12454 GCA_032191745.1 Picea mariana
CTTCTTTTCTAAGGGAAAGTTCTTCTCCCTTCTCTCTTCAAGAACTCAGGCTACTGACCCCTCTAAAGGCAACAGATAGGTTTACATCATTAACGATCATAGGGATGATGAAAATAATGTGTAACAGTTGTATACAATTATACAAGTTTTGGAATGAAATTCCATTGTTAAGGTACTCAACACCTACAAAGTTGTATATTTGGAAAGCTAATTAAATTTCCTAAGTTTCAACGTTTTACAGCAGAATAAAATTCATTGTAAAAGTACCTTGAATAATCCCTCCAAGTTAACTTCTTGTTGTTTTTCCATAAAACAGTCCCACAATGATGACAACCTCCCACTCATAAATAGATTGTTCTTGCCCTGTCTAGATTCAACCTAGCTTGAAAAAAAAAAAAAACTTTAAACTTTAAGTCGATAATTTATTTATTTATTTTTTTGTTTAAAAATATCCTATTATAAGTTTTACCATATGGCTCGTATATTTGTTGAAATATTTAATTATTCGATAATATTTAAACATAGTAACAATTTTATATTTTAAAATTATATATGTTTTTGAATTTTTATGATATAAATATAATTATATTAATATTAAGAAGTTCGTAATATTTGAAGTAAATATTTATTTAGTATTTAGTATTTATGCTTGTTTTATTTTCCATGTTGTTAATTGATATTTTGTTTCATTTTATTTATTTATTTATATTTTTAAATTACAACTTTAAAATATTTTTCAAAAAATGTAATTTAAAAATTAAGAAATGACATTTATAAATAACATTTTTTTTATACACAAGTAGGTTATCTACATGTAATTAGCCAAAGACTAATAACGTTGAGAACTGATAATTAGAAAAAACATTGAAAGAAGAATTGACCCACTTTAATTATTATTGTGTTCCATATTATTTATTTTTCTTTAATTTGATTTTAAACATTAATTTATTTTTGTTATTAATCAATATAGACCCATCAAATCTATAAAGGTGGAAACTTTTTATTTTTTTAAGTTTTATTTTTTATTTTTAATGACTTAATTTTCAAAAAAATTATACATCATTAAAATCTTCTCATTTTTTTAAAGTTTTATTTATTATTTTTAATGACTTAATTTTCAAAAAAATTATACACCATTAAAATATTTTCATTAAAAAAAATATTTTAGGTTTAATTATTTTATCTATCTCTCTATATATATGTGAAATATTATTTTAAATTAACATTAATTTATTTTTGTTTATTAATCAATATAGACCCATTAAATCTATAAAAGTGAAAACTTTTCATTTTTTTAAGTTTTAATTTTTATTTTTAATGACTTGATTTTCAAAGAAATTATACACCATTAAAATATTTTAATTATAAAAAAATATTTTAGGTTCACTTACTTTATCTATCTCTATATATGTATTGAAATTTTATTTTTGTTAGGTTTACAATGAAAGAAATTACACATTTCTTTCTTAATGAATTATAGAAAATGATTTTAAACAGAATGATTTTAATTATTTTAATATGCTTTATCTTTAACTTTTTTTTAATTAAATTTAATTTTATTTTAAATTTTGTCTACTCTCCTAGCTATCAAAGGTATTACATTTTGATTGTGTATATATATTTTTAATTTATGTTTTTTTTTTTCTATAAAAATTGGGAAATATATATTAAAAAGTGTGGATAATTCTACTTTTTTACAAAAAAAAGGGTCATTAGAGGCCTTTGAAAAGTAAATAATTTGAGATCTCGAGATATTGGAATAAAATTGGTGTTCATATAGTGTCCTCCTTCCCTAGCTATATTGCATTGATTGTATTTCGCATAATACAATCTATAAAAGACTCCGTTGAAATATATCGAAAAACAAAACATGGCAATTGAATTTTAAAAGGACTCAACTACCCAGTTCCATTTTGATCTGTGAATGACACTGTTGCTCCCGAATTGCGTTTGGGTGGGGCTTGTTGAGGTCTGGAATTTGGTTTACTGTGACTGAGTTTACATTTTTGGACGCTCTCTGGTTGCTTTCCCGATTGCTAGGCTGTTGTTGTGCTCGTTCAAGTTGATCCAAACGATGTTGCATTATATCCATACTGCTACGTTGATCCTCGATTTGACTCCTCTGGGCATAACTTTCGTCCTGAAGCCTTTCGACCAGGTTCCTGTGTTGAGAAAGGGTTTCGAGTTCAAACGTCAGGGTGGAGCTGAGAGCTCCCATCTGTATTCTCGTCCTTTGGCAACCCATGCATTCTTCTTCGGGATCCAGCTAACTAGAACCAACAAAAAGGCCCTTTCCACCTTGCATATCTACAAGTGCTGAAGTTATTTGAGTCCTCCGAGAATTTTCCAATCTGCTAAGGGGGCTGCAAGGCTGCAGCGAAATGGGAATTTTGTGCAATGAAGAGAGAATAGGCAAGTCCAGAATCAACAGAAACCACTGGAAAAAGTTCTGAGCGGAGCAGAGATGAGATAGAGTGCATGGTGTAAGGTGTTTCAAATCCAAACAAGGAGGAGCACCGAATCACTGAAAGGATGTCAACAGAGTCAATTGAGGCCACTGGTTTAAGTTCTGGGCAAAGCGAGAACAAGGCGGAGGACGTGGATAAGAGAAAATAAGGGAAAAGCGAGAGGGAGCCCAGAATCTCTGAACGGATAAAAAATGAAAGACAAATGTTAAGGAGTGGCCTAAGTAGTAGGGTGGTCAAAAATGGCTTACCAAAACCATAAATAGGTTGTTCCCTTGCAAGGACGAGTACTGGCCGAAATTAACCCATGTTACGATTAATGATGAGTTTGTGCCAAACAAAAAGTTCGTATAATCTACCTTGTGCGATGTACCTGAGACCTTCATGTCTCTGGGCTTAGGTCTGAACTTGGCATCACCTTGACACATTACCTACGTATCTGGGCTGCTGCACGCACTATCCATCTGAGTCAGAGCCTTCATTCCTTATGTTCCCATGAACACGAATCGACATAATGACTGGCCACCCAAAACCAAGATGGATCCATCACCTTAACTATTAGCCGAAGTTGGACGATGACCGATGAGACTTGCCACCCACCTGCTCCACCTTCTCCCACTATAGATATCCTGCTCCATGTGCCTGATCCACTTGTCCTCTATTGCACTAGTGTCCGCGTGCCTGGTCCACCTGTCCTTGTGTGTACTGGAGCCCCAATAAGCCCCACCCCCAACCTTTTCGCACTGGCTCTTGGTCATGTGACACATTAGGTTAAGGGGGCTAAGGCTTCAACACCCTCCAAGCCTAAGGTTCCAAGCGATTTCTTGATGTATTCATTTGCCATATTATCTGTTGCCTTGTTATGTTCTCTCAGTATGTGAAATAATGTTGGCTTGAGGGTCTGTGAGTTTATTCATATTCGCTCAATTATTCATTTTATGCTTAAATTTTTGGGTCTGTCCCCAGAACCATCATCCTTAGAACAGTCTTGGAGTTGCCTAGGACATTCAGATTGAGAATTTGTCGATTCTTTACTAGTTGGAGGCCTTTGAGTAAGGCGTAAACCTTTGCTTTGTTATTGGTGTCTTTCTCGATATTCCAATAGTAATTTAATATTATTTTTCCTCTAGGCTCGTAGAGAACCCTCCCGTACATGCCTCCCCTATGTTTTTTTATTTATTTATTAAATTAAATATGGAGTATTAATTAAAAATTAGAGACACAATCTCTCACAAATGTGAGACAACATGTCTAACTCATTCCTTGATTGATCCACAAACACATACATTTATAGGAGTACAATATCGTTCAACAGTTCTCCTAGAAAATAGGATTTGAAAACTTAATTATGACTGCACTCTTAAACGACCTCTAACAACACTCTAACAAATTTCTAAGAATAAATTTCTCCATTATTTCTCTAACACTCCCCGTTAATGGAGAAATGTAATACTCTAATAGTGCTAAAATGCAAATACCTGCTCATCTATGTCTCCTCTAGGTTTACAAAGTATTTCATTTTAACGTTCTTTGTTACAATATATTGATGAAACTTCTTCCTAAACTTGTTGCTCCAAACTTTGATGCTTTTGACTTGTTTCTTCTCTTTCTTGCTCCAGATCATGAACTCTGGATGTCCCTTCTTCCTCATCCATGATGTCATAAAAAAATTCCAAATATTGATTGTAGGTAAATAATACAAGTGAGTTGTCCTCTTCTTCTTCTCTATTTTCCTCTATTAGAGTTGTAAGACCAATATCATTATGTTTTATAAACAATTCCTCATTCATGTCTGCATCATAATCTTTGTACTTAGTTACATCTTGTTCATTAAATTGATCTTCAAACTGAATTTCTCTTCCATTGAGAAATTCATCCATGAGCTTTTTCTCCTGCAACATTTGGAACTAATCTTCATTTGAAAGGTGTTCAACATCATATTTAACTTTATGTTCTTTATTTTCTACTTCACATTCTTCAAATTCATTTTCATAAATTTGTCTTGCTGGATCTACGTTGTCATCATACATTGTTACAATGACAGGTTCTTCATTACAATCATCATTATTTAGGCTCTTTAGATAGAAATCTTCATGTTTTGGATTGTCATCCTTATTTTATTCTGCTACAATCTCTATGCAATCTTCAATAATCTTTGGCTTGGCTATCTACTCTTCAATAAATTTCAATTCATCAAAACATGGTGTATCCTTTGCTTCACTTATAAAGACTTCTTCTTTTGCTGATATGGAAGGTTCTCTTTATGTTGAATGTTCAATAGATTCATGTGACTGACCCGTTTTATTGTACTTCATCTCTAAAGCATTCCAAAATGCTTTTGCACTATCTACTTGAAAAAATTCATATAAGATACTAGAAAGAATGCTTTCATACACTATTGACACAATAAGATATCATGTTATTGCACATTTTCTCTTATCATGGGAATTTACACAATCTTCTTGAACAAAGTGCAACAAAGTTTTTGAACAAAGTAAATCTTCCATTTGATTTTCTCAAAGTTCATAGTTTATACATGAGAAATATGGCAAAATCTTCATTGATCTGTTCAATATTTCATCTATTTCTTCATCTTCATTGATTTTCTCAAAGTTCATAGTTTATACATGAGAAATATGGCAAAATCTTCATTGATCTGTTCAATATTTCATCTATCTCTTCATCTTCATTGAGTTTAATATTCTCTTCATCATGTATTTGTTCCTCAGCTACAACTGGAAATACTTCATATTCTGCTGGAAAATATACTTCCTCTGCCCTTTGATTCTTCCTCCTAAACTGTCTTAGTTCTCTTCGAAACTGTTTAATTCTCCTTTGCTGACCCATGAGAGTAAAAAGCAACTTCAATCTCTTCTGAAATAAATAAGGTTGCATTCTATTTTATACAACAAACAAACTTCAGAAACTTGCAGACAGGTTTCTTCAAGTTGGCTCCCCTACGATGATTGTGCATAGGGGTCATTAATTCTCCACGCAGCTGGACAACGCCTTCTCCTTCAACGCAAGCACAAAAAAAATGCAGGTCGAATTGTGGCACGTGAAGGTTTACAAACCTCCTCACTTCATATCTTGAGCACAATATTCTTTTGTTCTTCAATTATCTCAAACCGAGTCCTCTCGCTAGGTTGCTAGAAACACCTTGGTGTTCAATTATTGGCAGGTTTCTTTGGATTCCACTTATATACAATATGCAACTACACAATCGTCTCTCTTACAATGATCTCCTTATCAACAAGGAAATATTATCCATTGACATATCTCACATTCTCTTGATCTTTCACATGGTCAGATTGAGTTTTCACATTGCTTCTCAGATTTGATAAATTGTGAAGCAAGAAATGTAGAGAGAAAAGAACAGAGCAGAAAACTGTATTCAGTATATTGAGAATGTAAGGAGAAAGTACAATAAGAAGAGTTAATGAAGAACTTCTAATGCAAAGGGAAAATAGTTGAGCTAAATAGGCTCAAGCAAATCAAGAAAAGAAAAGTACAGCTGGCAGTGTACAGTCGGCATGTTGAGGTTACATTATATTTAACACTCCCTCTTAAACTCAACAGTTACAAACATAATCACTGATTATGCCTAGGTGTTGTCTCTGAAAATCAAAAACAGATTTTCCTAGTGGCTTTGTGAAGATATCTGCGAGCTGACCTTGAGAACCACAAAATTGAAGTGCAATATCACCATTATTGACTAGCTCACGGATGAAGTGAAAGCGAGTGTCAATGTGTTTACTTTTCTTGTGAAACACATGATTTTTGGATAGAGCAATTGCTGAAGTATTGTCACAGAAAATAGGAGTTGGATCCTTTTCTGTATGTGACATATCTTTCAATATTTTTCTCAGACACATAGCTTGACAAGAAGCTGAGGTAGCAGCGACATACTCTGCCTCTGCAGAAGATATTGATACAATTGGCTGCTTCTTTTATGCCCATGAGATCAGGTTCGTGCCCAGGTGAAAAACATGTCCAGATGTGCTTTTCCTGTCATCTAGGTTGCCTGCAAAATCACTGTCTGTGTAACCAGAAAGTTGATTACTATCAGATTTAGTGTACCATAAGCCAAAATTGAGAGTTCCTGCAACATATCTTAGAATTCGTTTCGCCATTTTCCAGTGAGAATCTTTGGGGGATTCCATGAATCTGGAAACAAGGCTGGCTGCATACATAATGTCAGGCCTAGTTGTTGTAAGATACAAAAAACTGCCTACTAAACTTTTGTACAGGGTAGGGTCCATTGTAGGGACTTCATCTTTCTTGCTCAATTTTGTGCCTAGAGGTATAGGGGTTTCTGCTAGATTGCATTCTTCCATGCAAAATCGTTTGATGATGTCTGCTGCATACTTTTGCTGACAAACAAAAATGCCTTTGGTTGATTGATCAACCTCAATCCCTAAAAAATATTTCATTATGCCAAGATCTATCATTTCAAACTCAGATTGCATGGCATGTTTAAAATTTGTTAACTCAAGATTTCCAGTATAGATCATGTCGTCAACATATAAACATACAATCATAATTTTACCGTGCTAATCTGTTTTGGTGTAAAGAGTTGGCTCATTTTGGCTTCTGTTGAAACCACTTTTGATCAGGTAAGTGTTAATTCTGTTGTACCAAGATCTTGGAGCTTGCTTTAAGCCATACAAGGCTTTCTTCAACCGATATACTTTGGTTGGTTGTTCTTGGACTTCAAATCCCGGTGGCTGATCGACATACACCTCTTCTTCTAAAAAACCATCCAGGAATGCTGACTTGAGGTATACTTGCCATTTGTGTTGGGCTGCTATGGCCAATAGAGTCCTTACAGTGTCTAGTCTTGCTACTGGAGAAAATGTTTCACCATAGTCAGTACCTGGTTGTTGTGAGAATCCTTTGGCAACAAGTCTTGCCTTGTGTTTTTCAATCTTCCCTTTTTCATTGAGTTTAGTCTTGTAAACCCACTTGACACCAATACTCTTCTTGTGAGTTGGAAAATCAACAAGATCCCATGTCTTGTTCTTCTCAATGGAGTCAACTTCTTGGTTCATGGCTTGAACCCAATGTGGCTCCTTAGTTGCTTCCTTAAAAGATGTAGGTTGACATGACATTAGTGCAAAAAGATTGTGTTGTTCAAAGTCATCCAACTGCTGATGGATTTCTCTTAAACTTCAAGTTCTCTAATTTTGAGGTTCAAAGAATGAGTCTCTACTGGAAGTTGAGTTATCTTGAGAGTTTTCAGGTTGTCTTTGTACTTGCAATCTTGGAAGAGCAGGTTGAGGTGTTGACTGTTCTGAATTTTCTGCGTTTTCAGAACTTGGCAACAATGGATTTTGGCTGTCCATCTATTGATTTTCTGATTCATTCCAGGATTGATTTTCCAGAAATTTTACATCTCTGCTGAGAATTAGTTTCTTGGAGATTGGATTGTAAAGCCTGTAAGCTTTAGATGTTTCACTATATCTAGTGAAGATACATTTCTCACTTCTATCATCCAATTTCTTCCTTAATTCAGAAGGTATGTGAGCATATGCTATGCATCCGAATGTCCTTAGATGGGCAACATTGAGCTTTGTCCCACTCCATGCTTCTTGGGGGAATTTTAGCTTCAGTTTGGTGGTTGGAGATCTATTCAAGAGATAAGCTGAGCATGCTACTGCTTCAGCCCAAAAATTATTTGACAAACTTTTCTCTTTGAGAAGTGTTCTTGCCATATTCATTATTGTCTGATTTTTCTTTTCAGCCACTCCATTCTGTTGTGGAGTATACCTGGCTATTGTTTGCATGATAATTCCTTGTGATTTGCAGAAATTTGCAAATTCTTTGGAGTTGTATTCTCCTCCTCCATCTAACCTGAGAGATTTTATATATTTGCCACTCTGATTTTCAGCTTCTGCTTTGAATTCCTTGAATTTTGCAAAAGTTTTAGACTTGTCTCTGAGAAAATAGATCTAGATTTTCCTGCTAAAATCATCAATAAACGTTAGAAAATAAAAGCTACCACCTATGGAATCTGTTTGCATTGGTCCACATAGGTCAGTGTGAACAAGTTCAAGATGTTGTTTGGCTTGATTGGAAGGCTGTGGAAAACTAGTTCTCTTATGTTTGCCAAGTATGCAAGACTCACATGGGGGAATTTGCTCTTTAAAAATAGTAAGACCTTTGACCATGGAGTGCTTCTGAAGAAGACTTTGACTCCGAAAGGGTAGGTGTCCAAATCTTGTATGCCAAACCATAGTTTCATTCAGGGTGGATGCACTTTGTGCATATGTTTGGTTCAGATTTGCAGTTCTGAGGGTAAGGGGAAACATCCTATTCTGAGTCATGTGGATTTCAGAAATCAATTTTCTGCTGGGGGTTTTGTCATATATCTTGCAAGATGCTCCCTCAAAGAGTACCTTATAGCCATGTTCAATGAGCTGTCCTACACTTAGAAAATAATGTTTTAGATCTAGAACATGATAAACATTGTTTATGTCCTTCTTTACATTTTATTTAGTAAGAATAGGTACAGTTCCTTTTCCTTGAATTTTGACTAAGGAATCATTTCCAAGTGTAATATCATATGAGATTGAAGAATCAATGCATGAAAGTAATTATTTGTTACCTGTCATGTGATTGTTGCATCCACTATCCAGCAACCAGAGATCTCTAGGTTGTTCTTTAGTCTTGTGACATGAGAGAAACATACCTCCTGAGGTCTCTCCTGTATGATTTGACACATGTGCTCTGCCTGAGAGTTGATCTGCTTGCTTCTTCCTACATTCAGATTCATAGTGCCCATAATTTTTGCAATAATAGCATTGTATGTTTGATTTCTCATTTGATCTTCTCCCTTTGCCTCTTTGAGGCTGGAAACTCTGATTCTGATTATGTTGTCTGTGTCCTTGGAAGTGTTGATTCGGGTGTTGTTGTATGTTTCCTCCACTGGAATGAGGGTTACTTTGACTGCTCCCTCTTCCTTGGTGACTTCTGCTTCTTCCTCTACCTCTCCCTCTACCGAAGGAGAATATAGTTTTAAATGCATTGGCGATTGACTCATCTGTGAGATGTAGTCTAGTTTCATGTGTCACTAGAGAACCAATTAGTTCATCTGTTGAAAAACGTGACAGATCCTTGGATTCAAGGATTGTTGTAACGACCATTTCAAATTTAGTTGGTAAACTTCTGAGGACTTTCTCAACAATGCGTTTATCAGGGATGGCTTCACCAGTCAATCTGATCTGGTTCACAATTCCCATGACTCTGGTCATAAATTGATCTACATTTTCAGACTCTGTCATTCTTAAAGTCTCGAATTGCATCCTCAAGGTCTACAGTTTCACTGTTTTAACCTTGTCATTTCCTTGGTAAGCTGATTTAAGGATGTCCCAGGCCTATTTTGAAGTACTACTAACTAGCGCTTGTGATTTTTGAGAAAATCAAGTCATCCACTGAATTTTGAATCCAAAATTTAGCTTTATTTTCTCTGTTTCTCTGAGTTACCTGAGCAATTCTTTGCTGGTTTGTCATGGTGGAAAGGTCTACTGGATCTGGTTCCGCATATCCAAGATCCACTGGATCCCAACACTCTTGTGCTTGCAAGAACGATCTCATTCGAAGAGACCAGAACTCATAGTTCTTTCCAAGAAGAATCGGACCCTGAGTTGGTCCTAAATTGCTAGACGTTGCCATATTTTAAAGAATTTAGTAAAAACAGAAAGAAAATTCGTATTTGCCTGTCTCCTGTGCGTAATTTGCAGTGACTTCAGAATTTCATCCTTCGGGACTTCGGGACTGCTGAATGCGAGTTCTCCAAACTCTTGTCTCTCCAATTTTTGGTCGCTGAAACGCCGAAAAGAGATTAACGGCCTTGAATTGACCCTTAGTCTCCGTTTAATGTGTCCATGCGCCTAAATGTTCAAGCGCTACCATCTTTTCACGAATCGAGGAATCACGATGCCTTCGCCAGTTCTTTGTCCCTCAATTTTCCAAAATCCAAAATATCCTGGCGCTAACGCCTTTTCGGGATTTCGCGTTTCGGGACTTCGATGGTTTTACTGCGACGATCCTGGGTCCTTCCGACTCTCGGTGTGCGAGGTGCCGAAATTTCACCTTGGACAATCAACGGTCCAGATCCTCCTATGATCTAACGGTCCCGATCCTCTCGGGATTTCACAACTTGTTATTTCATGAGTTTAGAACTCTTGTCACAGATTTTTCCAAACTGCGATCTCTGAAATGACGAAATTTTGATGGCACTTAGATCTGCTGCCACTTTTCCTCTGAGATGGATGGTTCATAATCCTTTCGGGATTTCACGATTCGTGATTTCAGGATTTCGCGATTTCGTGTATCGGGGTTTCGAGTGCAATCCCCTTTGCTCGTCCAACTTCCGATTCCCGATTTTGCGATAGAGTCAGATCGATGACTCATGATATTTCTCGATCCAAAGGTCCAGAATGACTCAGTATTTCATGATTCGTGAATTATCACTGCAGTCTTCTAACCTTTACACCCTGCGAGTCAGCGAAATGTTGAGATCTCGCCACGTGTCCTCCTTGATGGACGGTCCAGATGATTTTGGGATTTCGCAACTTCACAAGTGGAATTTTCTCCTATGCGCTCCAGAGGACTAAACCTCGTGCACTTTCTCACGGATCCGATGACTGTCGGTCCTCTGCGCGAAATCTAATGGCTGAAATTCTTTTTCCTTTTCTGCGCTCTCCTCATCACTTCTAAACTGGATTTCCACCTTAGATATTTTCGCAGGACGGATCTTACGACTACGAAAACTATTCTTGGTTGCTTTCGCAAGTTTTTTTGTTGTTCTTGCAAGGATTTTCTCTTGCAGAAGAAAAATTCATGAATCTTTCAAAGATTTGAAAGAATTTCACGAGTTCTTTGAAGCTCACTGTTCTCTGCTGCAATCTTTAACGGATTTGAGAGAATTTGCGAAATTCTTTAAACGATTCTGCCTTCTGTGGTAATCTTTCACAAATTTGATTGAATTCTTTGGATTCTTCGAATGTTCCTGCCTCCTAGAGCTCTTCTTTGTGAATCTTTAACGAATTCGAAATTGTTCACGATTCTTTAAACTTTCTTCTTCTGCAGTCTCTGCATGCTCGATCTTTTGAGCGTATAGCACTATGTTTCCTCGCCTGAGCTTCCTACGATGATATTTTGAGAGTATTACAGACAACTCTCCAAGCCTTGTGAAAAGTTTGTGTCACGTGCTCTCATGATCTGTGTAAGCTCTTCGCTGTGAGGATCGTGTTGCTCTCCAGCCTATGTGAAGAGGCTTACTACTGAAGCTCTGATACCATGATAAATTGTGGAGCAAGAAATGCAAAGAGAAAAGAACAGAGCAGAAAACTGTATTCAGTATATTGAGAATGTAAGGAGAAAGTACAATAAGAAGAGTTAATGAAGAACTTCTAATGCAAAGGGAAAATAGCTGAGCTAAATAGGCTCAAGCAAATCAAGAAAAGAAAAGTATAGCTGGCCAGGATAGCTGGCAGTGTACAGTCAGCCTATTGAGGTTACATTATATTTAACAAGATTGAGGCTAGAAGTCACACTCCAATCCAGCTTTCACGTGGTCAAAGAAGTCACACAAATAAGGTAATAGGTTGTTGGCAAGCACAAGATTACACAATTTCTCTATTACATAGCAGACTTAGTGCACACAGTCTTCAATACTCGTGTATGAAGGCTCTCTAAAAGAGGCTCCTCTCCTCATTGACCTTGTCTTTGAGAGAGTGATCCTTTCACACAACTACATCTAGTCTTATATGGAGACCTGCAACGATTTACAACTCCTCAAGGCGATTTGCACGAGCAACGATTTGAAGATTTGCATGGCTACACCAAACGCTCTGATACCAAGTTAAAAATTAGAGACGCAATCTCTCACAAATGTGAGACAATATGTCTCAGTCAGTCCTCATTGATCCACAAACACATACATTTATAGGCATACAATATCATTCAACAGTTTGAATAAATAG
>JASDQU010752241.1:12927-28508 GCA_032191745.1 Picea mariana
ATAAATTAATTTGTTTCAAGGTATTACTTCTATGATGTAAAAGATCTTCTTGACTTGGGTGAAGTTCCCTTCAACAAACAGGGGTACTCTAGACTCCACACCATTTGGATTAGGAGACCCATCTACCCCTAGACTCCACACCATTTGTATGAGGAGACCCACACCATTTGGATTAGGAGACCCATCTAGATTCTGGCCTGGTTTCCATTACTAGTATGAGGGTGAGTGGATGGTTTAATGATGGAATAAAATTCAGATGCAAACTATGCTAATGCTGAAATAAATCTATTATATCCTATCCTATCTAGGAGCACTAAGTTAACACATGAATAGATAAGAGTGTTTGCAATACCTACATTAATCCTTTCATCAAATAAGTTAAAGGGGGAAGCAAAGGTCATTAACACACATAAATGAATGAATGACAAGAAAAATTCCACAACAATAATTCATAAATGTTAATATACTCATTATCTAGAACAATTCATTAAAAAATAACCACAATAAATGCAATGACTATCCACTCATAAAGAAAAGTCTAGTTATGAAACAAATTCTTACAACACTTCAAAACAACAAACATTCACTTGAAGAAGTTCACAACAAAATACTACATAGAATTAAAGCAATTCTCTTTTTCAAAAAGGCCCCGAGGGATTCCCAATATTACTTGCAGAAAAAATAGTTTTCCTCCATAATTACAAAGTTTAAGAGCCTTATTTAGTTGAGCCATGATTTGGGCAACTTTCATGTGGAAGTTTTGCATTCCCACATACTTGTCTTTCACTAGGTTGTAGAGTTCATTTCTAAATTATTCTACACATGCCCTGAACTCCTGAATGATGTTATGATCACTTTTGTAGCATTGTACTTTTTCTTCTAGTGACCTTATCCTTTTGTTATTCTCTTTTATCTCATGCATAATCTCTCTCAAGTTTTTCTCTGAAACTTGCGTGAAGGAAACGCCGGTTGAAGCGCTAGATAGAGTATCATCACTAATGTTTTCTATTACTTCTACTTCAGTGGTCATTGATAAAGGAGCCACTCTAGACACTGGTAACTTCCTAGTTTTCTATAGATTAATATTTTCTGAATCCCTGTCAAATTTGAAGGAATTCAGATTGGCCACCTTCCGGGATTTTAACGGTGTATAAGCTCCTAACCCAGTTCACCCAATGGGAATAGTCCTCCAATGAGGGGGATTTTCGTCAACGATCCCTAAATTTCCATGTCCGTGGGGTGAGGGACTCATTCTTATTCTTTTTTTCTTGTCAATTCTTCTTCTTTCTTCCTTCGTTGTGCTTCTGCCTCTACTATTGGTTTCTACTATGCTTCTGTTGCTCCTGATGCTGCTTGTTTTCATTTAAGCTTAGCTTCTTATTCTTTTCTCTTCTTTTGTTCTTCATCTTTAGAATCTTCCACTGTTTTTCTCTTTTTCTCCTCTTGTTTATGTTCCTTGAAATTTTCTTCCTTTTATTTCTTTCTTTTCTCTGTTGTAGTTGTTGTCAATGCTACTTTAGCTGACTCCTCTCTTTTTTTTCTTTTCTGCCTCCTCTTTTCTATGGTTTCCTTCCTCCCATTTCTTCTTTTGAGATTCTATGGCTATTTGTTCATATTCTTACTCTACTTCCATTTTTTTGGTCACATCTTCTTCTGAATATCACGTTGTGATAGGTTCTATATCTGTAGTGAATCTCTTCTTCTTCTTCCAAGAAAATTTTCTTGTAACTCCACCTATATTTATGGTTACTAGAGTAGATGTTGACGATGTTTAGAGGGTCATTCCTTCAGAATATCTCTTCAATTAAGTGGAAATTTTCCAATGTGTTCACTTCTACCTATGCTTCCTCGACATCCTTGAATGAGTATGAACCGACCCAGACTGGGAGATGCATCCATATTCATTTTTTATCCTTGTACAATGTTGTGCCTACCCCATGTATAATTGTCTAATAGGAAATATCTTATAGAACCAACCTATCAAGGATGAATTTAGGGATCATATGGGGAGCTTTGGTGGCCCCATACACCCTAAAATGTGTTTCATATTCAAGGAGGTATTAGTCACCTACTCTATGTACAATGTCTTGATCCTTATCCATCATATAAGGTGCAGGAGAAAAAAAGAGGAGTTGGTAGAGAGGAATAAATACATTTATGCAAATTCTTTGATATTTGAAGTGATACTTTTGCTCCCACAAGAATTTGCAATAAATATGAATTGGGGGGTCATTTGGCTACCATGCCTAGCCCATATGTGGATATGCTTCATTAACAACGCATATCATATTGAGTAAATAAGATGACATGTGAAATCTAGGAAATTTTCTTGGAGCCTTGTCCTTTGCTACAACACGTGCTTGTTCTAAAGTAGAGGATAATATGTCTTCCCAATTAAATGAAAACCCGGAGGATGTGACATAATAAAAGAGGGGAACCTAGTATATCTTGAAATTTTAGGCATCGGGTTCCATGTAAAGCATACACAACATCGCTAATACATACTGATATGGTAGCCTCAATGAATTTGTAGGATATTCGTTTGATGACCTAGTCTTGAAATGATTTCCTAGTTTGTACCATCACTTTAAGATATCCCTAGAGTTGTGAAGGAAACTCTTCACTAGGTCTTCGTTTGATGCCTTTTCCCCTTCATAGATATGGTAGAAGGAGGCTATCACTAAATAATGGAAGGGGGTGACTAGATGGCCTTTGGCATTCAATATATACCTATTATCCAGATTTTTGTGATTTATTATCCATGAGATGGTCTCTATGAATGGAAATACCACTACATGAGTTGCAAACTTATATAACTTGAATATTCTGATAACTCTATATATTTCAAGATTGGGATCCTGTTATGGAAGTTGTAGGAAAGTTTGGTTGCTAAACATTTTGTATACTTCACCTCACTTGAGTGAGGTCTCTTTATAAATGAATCCTTTGGTATCTCTACTTGAGTGGATTTCAACCATGGGGGCCTTTTCAAGCCCCTAGGCTGTGTTTTTTCTAGTAGACATTTTTGGTCCTGCAACAAAGAGGTTATAACACAATAAACAAGTTTCACCATTACTCCCAATGAAATTGAGAAATAAGCATAGAGAATATAATACAACCCTTTTACTTCAAAAGAGAAAGAGATTTGTGAGGCAAGGAGCATTGTTGCTACGCATCTAGGAATGTAGGATCACCTCGTTGTATTGAGGTGTTGGTTGTTGTGATGAGAAGAAAAGGGGCTTTGCACAAGGGTGATAGCCATATTTCTTAATGATTGAGATGAGGGAATTGTGGGAAGATTTTGGGCATTTCTCACCATTTTCTTACTTTCTCACCATTGTCTTTAAAAGATGGACTTTTCTAGATCTATGTCATTTCTATTTTAACACTCTTCTTCATCCCAATGTTAAAAAAAGATTAAAAGGACGATAGGGAGATGGAACATTTCCTCAATCATTCAAGGGTGTGAGGGCTTATTGAATCAAGAATAGAGCCGAGAGGAGGGGAGAAATTCCAAGGGGTTTGGATCTAAAGCTATGGCACAAGAGAGATTTTCCCATAAATAATTGACTAATCCCTACACTTATTGACTATTTAAGCATGTGATTGGAGGGGGCATGGGATAACGAACAAGATTATGTTCTAATGGTGCCACCCCCCCACTTTTATTTCTATTTATGTTTTCTCATGCCTTTATTTAAAGAGGATTTCAAAATCAGGGGAGGAGGGGGATCTAATTATGAAATAAAACCTTTATGTTTATATTGCCCCCCCTTTGTTTTTTTATTTACCTTGAATTGAGAGAAACAAATAGGTAAGATAAGACAAACATCAATGAAAGGGTGTGATAAGAGGGGTTATAAACACCCTATCGATGATCAAAGCGATTGAACAACAGGTGGTCGAAGGATAAATCTCATTGAAAATGAATCTTGTGCTATTGTTTGGAAATCCCATGAGAAAATGGTAGTTAAAAGAGGTGTAATAGGGTTAAAAAGGTTTTTTTTTGTCATTCCGATGCAAAATTGCATTTCAATTTGACCCTTTAAGTATGTGTGATGCAGCCAAAGCCTGAGATTCATTCACAAGATCAAATAAACCATGAAAACACAAGAGAATGGAAAAATAAATCTCTTTTATTCCTTCTCCATCCTAACTATTACAATTTTCTAAAATTTTTTGTTTTCGAAAATCCCAGATAGTAGTTATAAGGGGTTGAACTTCGATTGTAATAGTTAGGATGGAGAAGGAATAAAATAGAGTTATTTTTCTATTCTCCTGTGTTTTCATGGTTTATTTGATCTTGTGAATGAATCTCAGGCTTTGGCTACATCAATGTGGGATATTGTGGGACCCACCCTTATATAAGTTCTTGAAAGGCATTTTGGCACCGCTGTATTGGTGGTGGAAATTTCTTTGAGCATGGACATATTGAATTTTGGAAAGAATTTGGGCATTGGCGTGTTAGCATTGGAATGCGATATATTCTTCAGTGGAACAATGCATGAGGCCTCTTTGGTTATCAATGTATCGACACTTGGAAGGGTTTCTCTTGCTAGTGTCTCAACGAGTGAATCCTATTTGGGCATTGATGCATCAACGCTAAATCAAAGGTTGAATTCCACTGTATCGGTATGGGAAAGAGGATTGACCTATGGTGTGTCGGCTCTAGGAAAGGGGTTATTCCCCAATGTATCATAGAGAAAAAAAAAATTCCTCCATTGTGTAGGAAAAATAAGGAATATTACCTATGGAAAAGGAAGGAAATCACAAACATTCTAAGTGTTGGAAGTTTTTAAGCATATCAGTGAAAATGGGGGATCTACATTGACAAGACTGTATTAGTGGGGAAAGCCTCTTCTTCTCCTGTATGTTAGTGATGAAAGCTTGTCTATCATTGATATTGTATCTATTGGTGGATGAAGGGGATCTTGGATCTTTTCAGTAATTGAGTATGAATGAGGTAAAAAGAGAGAATAATAATTTTAAAGTTGTAAGGGAAAATTTATAAGTCCTTCTAGTGACAAGAAGCTTGAAAAAAATAGAGGGTTCCCTATTTATTGACTCAAAAGAGTGGCTTTAGAGATGAATTTAATAAAAAGGGAAGGTGTTGCTTCCAGTGCAACAATTGGTGACACAATGAATGTAGTCATCAATATTTGCATCAAATATCTAGATAAAATTAAATTTGAGAATCGATAAAATCATTACGAGAAGCATCAAGCAAAGTGTTAGTAGGTCCCAGTGACTTGAAGTTTGTGATGAAACAGGTAAATATTTATACTTGGTTGTAAAAAATTTCTGTTCACGCTCAAATATAATCAAACATTGATTAATTTTTCTTAGGTTGAGCCATGACAAGAGGCAAATGAAATATCTCAAGGGAATTATGCATTAGGAATGCTAGAAATATAGGTCGATTATTACATGTATCTGGTGTCACTGTGCTTCCAGTGAGTGTCCATAACACCGACGGAGTCACCCAAGTATCACAAGCCTTTCTCCACTTCCATCAAGCATCCATAGCCCCAACAAAGATACTTGCATGTCCCACATGATCTAAAATGCCTTTCCAAATCCTTTACCTTTAACCATATTTTCCTCTTAATTTCGAGGGAGTTGGATCGGGGATTTTAGTCCTCATTCAAGGCATGCGAGCTGATACATGTGATTGTGAGACCTGTTAGCAGATACCTGATTATAGATGAGCTATCTTTCTATATATAATTCCTTGAGAACTCCAGATGCTTCTTGGTACTAGCATAAACTATCATTTTTCTCTTGAAAGGTAATATACAACTTTTAGTGTGGCCAATTTTTTCTTCTTTACCAAGTAGAGGACATGAATGTTCATCCATTACTTTAGTCATGTTCCTCTAGGAGTTCTAATCCCGATTATTACATTTTGATGACTTAACTTTAAGAAGCAGAGTAAAATGTGTATTTTATTCATATTGATGGGCTCTGGAAATAGCATCTTTTTATACCATATCTTCCCTACTTTTAACCCATTTCTGCTTACCTAGACCTTGTATCAATCCATTATTGTGCGGGATTTAGAATTAATGTGTTTCCATTACATTTATTTATCACTTTACATGAATTTATGATTAAACATTATAAGAAAATAATATTTGAATTTATCTTTGAGTTCATTTGCAACGACGATGTGCCAGAATGGTTGTTGTGTAGATTGTGATATCGCCATATGATGTGTTTTGGCTCGACAACTGCTGCAACTATGGAGCGATGCAACTATGGATTAACAATTGTTGGAACTCCCATGCAGTTGCTGCAAATCCTTACAACAGTTGATGCAACTCGCCAGGGAATTGTTCTACACTAGTACTCGTTGCTACAAATCCTTATAGAAGATGTTGCAACTCACCAGGGAACTATTCTACGCTGCAACTCATTGTCGCAACTCCTTATAGTAGTTGTTGCAACTCGTATGAAGTACAGTTGCTACAACTCATCTGAAGTACAGTTGTTGCAACTCTTCCTATGTTGCAACTCGTCCAAGGAACCTTGAGTCGTCGAAACCATGAGCCATACTGTTGCACATTTTCATTTATGGATTTATGCAACGATAATATTAGTCCAAGAAAATCAAAGATACAGAGATAATTTTGCAATTCCAAGACAAAATATTAGTTTGAGTGGTTAA
This sequence comes from Picea mariana, assembly GCA_032191745.1. Taxonomy (NCBI): domain Eukaryota; kingdom Viridiplantae; phylum Streptophyta; class Pinopsida; order Pinales; family Pinaceae; genus Picea; species Picea mariana. Next base: position 19,595 of record JASDQU010752241.1, read on the forward strand.
CCAAGAATCTTGGAATTCTTGGGCAAAAGATCTTGGAGTTATTTGTTATTTGCTAATTGTTAGCCAAACAACTTGGAAGTTATCTATTATTTTCTAGTTGTTAGCAAAATATCTTGGAGTTATTAATTAATTTATAATTGTTATTTGGAAACTAATTATTATTCTGTAAATTCTTGTAACCACTGTGGATTTATTAAATCCATAATTGGGTTTATTTAGATACCTATTATTTCTAATTTCCATTAATTTATGTATAAAAGAAAACACCCTCTCCATTATTCGGGGAGGACTCTTAGAGAAATGTCCGAATGAAAATGGAATAATTCATTGACTTTTTATTTCAATTGTAGTTTTATAATTTATGTAGCATATGATTTAATTATTTTGATTAATTTTGTAGATTTATAGTAGACTAATTTATTTAATTAATTAATTTGTTCATTAAATTTATTGCTATCATGACATGTTTAATTGTTATGTAAATCATGTAGTTGATCATTCACATAGAATCACATTGTTTTATTCATTCCCATTACATTTTAGATTTAATTTGCATTCCTGTAAGTTTTGAATAAATCTTCTTAACCAAACAATTGCATTTGTTGGTCTGGGTAATGACAGGAATCATCTTGGCAAGGATTAGGCTCTAATTTCAAGGACTTAGTTAATTTATGTTTCAACAAGTAGTTAATCAATTTCCTTTCAACATGTGTAATTTATTTCCAGCAAGTGTGGTGTGAATTTCGATTTCTGCAAGAGTAATTTAGAGTTTCAATGATGCAATTATTTTTACTTCACAAAGTTGGGCTTTCTCCGAGAAAAAATTGAGTCATATTATTGATATCTGCAGTTGGCATGAATTTCTTTTCCAACACAGTAGTTAGCATATTTACGTTTATGCAAGTGTTACATTTACTTTCATGTCTGTGTGTTTACTTTCTAGCAATAATGATTTACTTTCCTTCCTATGTGTTTACTTTCTTGCAAGTGTGATATTTCAATTCCTACAAGTGTGATTACTTTCTGTAGTTTGTAGAATCTTTCCAGAGCTTGAGAATTGTCGATACTTTGACCACAAATGCAATCATTGATACTATGACTACAACACATAGAAATAATAGTTGGTCCTGCATATACAGTGCATGATAGTTCACAAGTTCTATACGAGCCATAGATTGATTATTAAATGCATAGTCATTATAGTTGTCTTTTTGAGGAATTAGAAAGGTGATTAAAAAGACCCGTCATATATGAGATGCAAAATTCTAGAATTCTAACTCATGTATGTCACACTTGCAATGAGGATCGATGCCGACAATAATATTTTGTTTCTGAGAAAAAATTGAGTGAGAAAGGGTATTGAGAGAGACAAATTCTAATCAAAATCCAAAGCATGAAATAAAAAAAGACAAAAAAAAGAAAGGAATAAGGAAATCCGGAAAAATAAGAAACTAAGGGAGACAAGGATCCTCTTATTTATGTACAAGGTATCTTTGTGAGGATATCTATTTGAAGTATATTTCTAGAAATTGGTCATTGACATGCAGGAGGTCTACATCTCCTTCAAGGTTTTGCAATCTATACATGCCTAGGCCATTTTTTCTGTTAAATGTTGAAGGACCTAACCACATCTGTTGAAATTTGGAATGTTTCCTTTTATCTTCATGTGGTTTATCCCACTTTAGGACCAAGTCACTAATACAAAAATATTTTTCAACAAGAAATTTCTTATCAAACCATTATCTTATAGTCTACTAATGTGCATCAAAATTTGTCTTAGCCTTGGCTCTACTCTCCTCCAATTTAATCAAAGTGTTTATTCTCTTCAAAATGATTGGGAAGCTTTTCCCATGTGATTTTTGGGTGATTTTAAGGGAAGGGAATAATTTTTTTGGTGGAAGGATGGATTCTTTAGCATAAATAAGGAAATATGGAGATATTCCTATGGAGGCTTTCAGGGTGACCCTTTCTTCCCACAAAGTGTTTTGTAGAGAATTGTGTTAATTTCTTTGTTGATCAACTATAGTTTTCTTTAAGATGTGGATTAAGTTTTTATTAGTAGACTTAGCTAGGACATTTCCCCGAGGGAAATAATTATCTTCATATTTCAAAATGATTCCATTCTCTAAAGAAAAATTAGTCAATTTCAGAGAGGAAAAATATGTAGCATTATGAAAAACAAGAGTGGTTGGTATTCCAAACCTAGTTATGATGTGCTATTCCAAGAAATTTATTATCACTTATTTGTTTACTTTTTTTATGCTATTTCTTCTATCCATCATGTGAAGTAATCAATAGTGTGAAGTAATCGGTAGTGGTCAGGATGTACTTGTGTTTTTTGGATGAATGAGGGTTGATTTCTACAGTATTTTTTAATCCCCATTATTTGAATGATTGTTCAACAACTATAAGTTAAAGAGGAACAACATACCTCTTTCCTCATTTGGTACATTTATGGTAGGTTTCACAACTTCTGGTGTAAGCATGTGCATCATAGAATATTATTGGCCAATAATATCCTTCTCTCATAATTTTATGGGTTGTAGTCCCTCGAGCAAAGTGTCCTCTGGTTGGTCTGTCATGAAGTTCTTTTAGGACTTTATCAACATATTGTTTCTCAAAACACCTAATGATAATTCCATCACAATTTCTTCTTAAAATAATGTCACTGACGAGTTGATATTGTGCATATTTCAATCTCAAATATATTTTCTATAAGGAATTAACATGTTCTGAAGTTGTTCCATGTTGTAGGTATTACTTGAGGTCATTATACTGGGAGTCTTTAAGTGCTATTATATAGGAGGGTTTTTGTGTACACACTGCCAATTCTTCTTCCTATTCCTCTTCTGGATGATCTCCTGAATCTACAGCTTCTATCACAAACTTGCAAAGGCTTTGACCTTTCACAATTCTAGCAGGTTTGAACTCAAGATTGTATTCTTATAAGCATGCCATCCAATATCCTCAACATTCTCCCATATATTTATGAACAAACAATGATCTCATGGTTGGGTGAGGAACGATAACCTTAGTGTGGTTCCTTAAAATGTAGGGCTTGAACAGTTCGATAGCTTTTTGAACAACAAATTCTTGTTTATCCACAACTGGGTAGTTTAGCTCAACCCTTTGTAGATTTGTGCTCATAAAGGAAATAGGGCATTCATTCCCTTTCTCATATTTCTAGGTGAGCACCACTGCAAGAGAATGATTTGAAGTGAAATTATTTAGCAAGAATTCTCTAGAAAAATTTGGGCTTTGCAGTGTAGGAGCTGTTGATATGGTAGGTTTGACCTTTTCAAATGCCTCCTTTTCTACATATTTCCACTTGAATTGTGCATCCTTTTTTATCATTTGTTAGAGAGGCTTCTGCAAAATTAGACATGAACCTTCTTACAAAGTTGATCTTCCCAAATAATGATTGTATGTATTTCTTGTTGTTCGTAAAATTAATCTGCATGATGGATTTTTTTTCATTCTGGATCAAGAGAAACCCCATCTTTTTAGATGATGTTCCCCATAAATTTTCCTTCTAAAACAAAATAAATAAATAAATTATTTTCTTAGGATTTAAATATATTCAATATTTTCTATCAAACGATATGGGTGGATAGCTCTTTTTTTAGAGTATACTGTCACATCATGAAGATAGAGCACCACACTTTGACTGATTAGACCTATAAAAACAATTTACATAACCTGTTGCAACATTTACCATGTGTTGATTAGGCCAAAGGGTATCCCACGATAAGAAAATCGCTCCCACTTTGTTATGAAAGTGGTGTTTAATTAGACAGGTTCTTCTACAAGAACTTGGTTGTATCCATAAAATCCATCTAATAATGAAAACATTTGTGAACTAGAGACAAGATGAAGTATTTTCTCCATTGGGGAACATGATAATTACATTTTTCAAACGTTTGGTTTTGATTTCTGAAGTCCACACAAGGTACAATATCCCAATATTTCTTTCTACCTAGCACCAAATTAGATACCCATGTCAAGTGTCAAACCTTGAAGATGATCTAGGCATCCAATAACTTCTTTAACTCCTTTTGAATAAGAAGCTCAAAAGTAGGGTGGACCTTTCTTAGATTTTGTTGAAAGCGTTTGATACCATCTTTGATAGGGATAACATGTTGTGTGATGCAGGTATCATATGTATTCAGATCCTCGTAATTCCATGCGAAAAAATTCTTGTATTTCTTGAACAATTGGGTGAAATTATGCTTTTAAAATTCCAACTAGAAAGATCCTAAGTTGATGAACTTTGGTTGGTCCAAAGTTCCTAGAATCACAAAGAATTGCATCATTATTAAGCTGTTTGTCTTGGGATTTTCCATTGTTCCTATTGGTCCTAAAGTTTGCACTTGATTGCTAAAGGGCAAAGTTACACCACCTCAAGTTTAGAATAGTTGATTTTTAATTTTTGTTGGTTAGTTAGAGGGTTGGTTCTACCAAGACAAGAGCATGGTTGGGTCCAAAGATGATAGGGATGAGGGTCTTCCTTGGCTGGTGGCACACTAATGACAGACAAGTGAAATAATAAAAACAAAGGGAAACAACAAACCACTCAATGAATACTCTGTTGCAAGAAGTTTAATACTTAAAACATCATTTCAAGACATTAAACATGTATCAAAAACACAATTGCTCCCTCAGGTTGCGATAAAAAAAAATCTTCACCAAGCATTAGCTATTTTCACATGTTGCATATGATTAAAGACAAGTTATACAACAGCCAAAGGAAATGAAATGTACTTTGCACAAATAAAAAACTACATTCAAGATAAGATAAAAACACATGAAGATTTGAACGAAACAATTTCATCAAGAGTATATTCACCAGGTAGAGAGCTTTAATCCATGCATAGAATGGGTCCAACCAGTGTGATGTATGCTATCCTTTCCCAAAAACTCTGACCCTCAAAACATACATAAACTTCATATTTATCAGGGTTACAGAGGCTCTCGTCCATCTGGGACTGAGACTTAACTCTACATTAACAGTTGTAGAACGAATTATTAACTTGACTAAAACACTGCTAGAGTACAATAATGTATACTTCACACTTAACTTAATCAAAAGAGTGGTTCTTATCACACACAGAAGACCACTTATTGTGCTTTTAAACTAAAAGAGTCTTGAACTGAATCATTAAAAACTACCACTAGCGATGAAACTGGACCGATGCATGTGCTAGAACGAACTGAGATTGTGGAAAAAACTGATTTGAAGTGACAGAGATGAGTTCTGCATTGATCATGGTGTGCATGCGTGTTGTTGGAGGCCACTGGAGATAACTAGATGTGCAGCGTGAAAATCTCTCGGAGTGACGTGGTGACCTGACATCATATAAGCACGTGATTGCAGAAGTTGTTGAGGGTGGTTTGGGTCCACACCGCTCTGACCCCCGCAATCCACCACAAGCTTCCACGTACCTCATAAGATATACCATGGTTTCCATTGCGAGACCGCTCTAGAAAATTAACGTTCGAGCATTTTCTGTCCCCGCAATGAAGTGTGACCGTCGATCTTGTCACAATCCATGATTTGGGTGGCCCTACTAGTTTAGCACCCCTACTAAATTTCTATCCATATACCATATTAGAATTCCCCTAGCCACATTTAGCAATGATGCCAATTTCTTAGAGCTCAGAAGCTTTGAGTGCGAAGCATGAAAATCTCCCTAGGTGACTTTCTCCCAGAGCGATGTGGCAGTCTCTCGTCACTTCGACACTTCGGAGTTCATGAGCCTTTGAACGCTGAGAAGGAATACCTCCCAGAGTGCAAAAATCATGAAGTGATTAGCGTGTTCTTATCACTAATTAAACTTGGATTATGCTATTTTTATCATCTAAATATTTTTGGAATTTAGGGCTCCAGGTTCGGGGAACTGTGCTTGCTCTGGATTGGAATGCCCCAAAGAAAAAATTTGTGAAGTGATGTGGTGGTGGCCTGATGTCACAAATTTTGATGTCTCACATAAGGCGAGTGACACGTGTCACTAAAAAATGAGCGGATGATGGGACCCAAATGACCAGAAATGAGTGCCATATGGAAGCCACGTGCCTCCACGGATGAGCGCCACGAGTCCTGATGGATGAGTGTCATGTGCTTCGGCGTTCAGGATTTTTTGAATGTTGTTCTTGGAAATCCATCGAAGGACAATCTCTCGAATCTGACGTGGTGACCAGATGTCATATTGTTGACGTGTCATGGAAAGAAGGGTGACACGTGTCATGTGGAAATGGGTGAATGATGAAACGAAATGACCTAGAATGAGTGCCATGTGTTATGACTGATGAGTTCCATATGTCTTTGGAACTTCGGCACTTCGACACTTCGGGTTCGGGAGTTTCTGAATGCAAAGTATGGATATCTCCCGAAGAATGAACTTGCGAAGTGACATGGCAGTGAGGGCCCACTCCGGCACTTCGGAGCTTCGTCACTTCAACATTTTGGGGCTCTGTGCTTTCTTTGGGTTGGAATCTCCCGAAGTGACAATCTTCCAGAGTCATTAATTCATGATTATGCTAATTGATCCGGGGTTCGAGAGTTTTTGTGTTTGCTGTGAACTAAAAACCCCCAGAATGATAACCCCTAGATCTGACGTGTCCACATGAAATCACTGTGCTTATGTGTCATGAAAAGAGAGTGACACGTGTCACTCAGAAATGGGAGAATGATGTAACCCAAATGACCTGAAATGAGTGCCACATGTCACGACCGAAGAGCGCCATGTGTCTTCAAAACTTCAACACTTCGACGATATGTGCTTGTTCTGGATTGAAAACTCCTGGAGTAAAAATCTCCAGTAGTGACGTGGTGACCCAGCCAAATTTTTAGCGTCCCTGCTAAATTTTTATCTGTCTGCCAATTCTAGAATTCCTTTAACCATATTTAGTGGCCCCCCACAGCCGCGTCACTTCGACGATCGAAACAATGACAAGTTTGGACGCCCAAACTTCGAAGTCGTGGAGTGAATTTTCTAATTCCTTTTTCTTAAACCCCACGCGATTCTGGACCCTCGAATGGATGAGAGTTGTTGATCTAATCGGCTTTTTGGATCTTTATTGTTGAAAATTACCCCGTCCATTTTGACAATCCAGGCCTGAAAATGACCGCTCTGATTTGCTGTGTTTTGTCCATGGGCATTTCTTGTGCATACAAAAAGGCTTGGTCGACCTACTGTGAGCTCAGTCAATGGAAAACATGATGACAATTGTTCTGAACCAAATACGACATGTAATTATCCTTCAAGAAACAATAGAAACAAAAATGCACAAAGACTCAATCAAGAAAGGAATGAATAAGAACCAAGTCACTCAGTAATGGGAAACCAACTTAACCAACTAGAAGAGGAAAAATTGATGAAGGCATAGGGAAATGAGAGAGGAGGGGTAGGGGTGTAGACCTAGGTTACAATAGTTCCAAATTTAGACTACAAATCAAATATCTTTTCAAGATTTAATACATTCTTCGAGATGCATTTATCGTTAATCTTATTTGATTCATCCCAATGCTTATGAAGGTCCCGTTGATGTTCTTCGTCATCTATCGAAGACCCTTGGAAAATGCCAGTGTTTGTGAGAAAGTTGATTATTTGAGAGTCGTCATTAAATAGTCTCCAATTTGTGACATTTTTAGGTATATAATGCCTGAAAATAATTTCAACAATGAATCCATTATTCAAAGTGGTAAATATAGAAGTTGCATTAGCTAAGGTGTCAATGGAAATGTTTTGAGATTGAGGAATATAAGTGATATTAAATGCATCAAAGTAATTAATAAGCTTTCGTATCTCTTGTTGATAGCTATTACGATGAGGGGATAAGAAGTGTATGGAATTCTTTACCTGTCTAACAACGATTTTTGAATCACCAAAATTTTTTAAACGACATAATTTCAGATCAATAGTCTTTTTCAAACCTTGAACCAAGGCTTCATATTCCGCGGTGTTATTGGTGAATTTGATTTCTAATCGACAAGATATTAGATTCTTTTTTTTCCTTGGGTCGATCGATATGCAACCTACCCTAGCTCCTTCTTGAGATCTAGATCCATCTAAAAACAAAGTCCAAACATAAGTTCCTAAGGCTAAGTTAGTAATGTTAGAGCTAGTTGTTTCTACTATTGTATTGACATTTTCATTAGTCCATGTGAAGTGAAGGATCTCAAACTATTCATCTGATTGAAATGATGATGGATGTGATGCATAACAACCATGGTCACTTTCCAAAAAACATTTTCCCAAAACTGTATTTGTAATGCTGGTGAGTTCATTCTTACCTTCAAGTTCTATTACAATATTTTTCATATGATCTTCACTATATACTCTTATCTTGTTCATCCTTCCCTCGTATGGTAGCTATAGATGAGACCATTTAGTGGAAAAGTAGCCTTGTAGTTTCACATACCAGTCCTTTCTTAACAAGAAACCATATTAAGCTTCCAGAATGTCTACAACTATAATATCAAACATCCGGTGAACTCTAGGATTTGATGCTAATCTAATCATTACATCTTTAAGTTCACCCATAACTTTAACATTAGACCTATCTAACTGAATAATCCTTGTGGTCATTTTTTGGGGAACAACATTTATCTTTTGGCATAAAGAATAAGGCATGACATTGGAAGAAGCATTAGAATCCGATAAAAAATTATGCACATTGAAATTGAAAATTCCGAATGTAAGGAGGAAAGGAAGAACCTAGGATCTAGAATGTGATTAAGTGCTTGTGGAATTTATGGTGGATTTCACCTCAATCTTGTATTTTTTTTTTCAACATTTTTTTAGGTCTTGTTTTCTATTTCCATTTTTTTCTGCTAAGAGGGTGGGGATTTGAAGGTGTTGGTGATCGGATGTCTCTACTCCGAAAGAGCCCAAATGTAAAATAGTGAGATGTT
>JASDQU010752241.1:50753-74098 GCA_032191745.1 Picea mariana
AAGTAGCGTCCTTATAGCTTAGAGGCCCTTAGTCTCCCACAAGGTCACCTGACGAAGTATTGAATCCAGGGGTTTAACGTCTACCAAAATCATTCAAAAGGTGAGTGGCACCGTTGGAGCACATAGTGTGTCTTGAAGGGCGTGTCATGCAAATAAAACAAGAATGCAAGTGAGTGACACCCTTGGAGAACATAGTGTGTCTTGAAGGGCACGTCACAATCTTAACTCTAGTAAGTTAATAAACCTAATACCTAGAAAACTATGCCTCCTTAGGACCCGGTCGGCCTTAAAATGAATGATGGTATGAGTAAAGTTTAATAACTAATTTTCCCTTTAAAAGCTGTCGCCAAACCTGGTGAATTTAAAACCTAGGTGTAAGTAGAACATGTGAACAAAAAAAAACTAAATGCACATGTAACAAGAGGGGGGTAAAGAAAATTCAAACATTAATAATTAAAGTAAAATTTTAATGAAGGATTAAATTATTAAAAGGGTAAATTGTTGTTTATATCTAAACTTGCTAAATATGAACTTAGAAGAAAAGGGGAAACTTAAGGAAAAGGGGAATGTCTAACATAGTAGGGAATCTAGTCTTTGGAACCTTCTAATTGTGAACTCAACTAGATTTTAAGAAAGGTGTCAGTCATTTAAGAAATGTAAGGGAATAAAGGGATACTGAGGAGCGTTTTTAGGAATGCTTTTAGGTGGGTGAGGGAAATAGGAAAATTTAATTAATTAATAAATTGATTTTTTGGTGCAACTAGGGGATCGGGTGACATGTGTATGGAGGAAGTTTATTCTAATTAAATTTAATAAAAAGAATCTAATGAGGGTTTGAGAAACTAATCACTAAGAAAACTCTATAAAAAACACGACGGAGGAGGAGTATGGATCACGTCTAGTATGCGTAAGGTTACACTGCTAGAATTTATCTTGACTGAATTTTTCTTGTGGGAGTTGGGATACCCATCTCAGATAATGAGTGGTAGATCGACCTTGTGAGGTGAGCTGGGAGCTAGCATTCTATGGTATTGTGCGCGTGGCCCCTTTGCGGCTCGGGGGGCTCAGGGGAAGAAGAGTACCCCTAGCATTGGCTGGGAGGTACCAGTGAGGTCTCAGTGGTTTGCAAGAAAGACTTTGAAGGAGCACAAGTAGGTCTTAGATGGAGTGCAAGCACGGGACAACCACTTCTGGTTCTTTTCCATTGGCTACGATATGCATGTGTAAATTTTGTAATGAAAAGGTAGTTAGTTTTCTATGCAAGAATATCCATCATGGCGAATGCATGCTTGTTTGTATACTTGGGTGGGGTTAAGGGTGTAAGCCTGGGTTCAGATTGTAGAACTTTCTCATCATCTTGTCCATGGCCTTGAACGCCAATATACATGTGTTATTTATAAGATTTTGATCTGTATATTCTGTGTGTTTTTTTATCGGTATGGCTTCATGTTTCACCCATAGTAGTTTCCATTTGCATAATATTTGTTTTCTGTAGCACTGCAACAAATGACCATTGAATTTATTTACCTATATTTTATTTTACGATGTTGTGCTGCAATAAAAATGTGGCTTCATGTTTCTCCCAGAGTAGTTTCAATTCGCATAATATTTGTTTTATGTAGTGCCGCAACAAATGACCATTGAATTTATTTACCTATATTTTATTTTATGATGTTGCATTGCAATAAAAATATATTGAACACTATTTCAATGTGTTATATTTATGTTGGTTTGCACTGCAATAAAATCGTCTTATTGAACATTATTTCGTTGTGTTTTATTATGCTGGTGGCACTGCTAATAAAAAAAATTGTATTATTGAATATTGATCCACTGTGTTTATTTATCCCTATGGTGCAGAATTGAAGTTGTCGATTGACTACTTTTTACTTGTGTTCTATTTTTTATTGTTGTTAATGATGTTTTTTCGATTAATAAGTAGTTTCGACCGCTCCTGTAACAACACAGGAGTTGATCCTTATATTTAATGCATAGTCTTATGTAGGATCTCATCCTAGTGCATATGATCAGAGCCATTCATTGTTCCTCCCTAAACATAGGCACATTGGCACTTTGGCATATTAAAAATAAATAAAACTCCGCAAATCTCACAACACTCAAAGTTCTGGTAGTGGACGCATTGTTTATACCATCCAAGTTACAGGTTCATTCCACATTGTTATGGATTCCGCCTTTGATCAGATCCATTCCCTGTTCCTCTACAAACATAGCCATTTACGAGCGATCCACTTTGTTGGTGCTTCCAGTTAAATTTGCATGCCAAATCCAAGTCAAAATGTTACTACACCTGTGTCATTAGAATGTATTAATTGGACAAGTCTGTCTTGACTATTTTTTTCTTCCCTAGAAAGTAGAATGGTGGGTTCAGTTTTCATTCTTGTGAACAGTGTTATTGCAAGTGGCAATCTAGTGGTACATGAGTTTATCCTGTGTGATTGCGTAGCCGTCTTGTTTTGCATAATATAGAAGGAGCCTTCACCACATTTGATCTGCCCCTGCCAACACAAAACCAAATTTGTGAGGCTCATGCGCTTGCAAGCAGAGAGAACCCTCAACCTCTTCGTTTTACCTCTCCATGCAAAAATCGTGATGCTTGGGCCCGCGTGATAAAATAGGGAAACAGTCATTGATGACAGCTCTCTCTTTGTGAACCAGTGAATTCCATGATGTGCATTACCCCCACCCGACGAATTTTTGTTGTATCAATGAAGATTTCGCTGCTCTCCCTGCCAACCTCTGAAATTTAGGTTTGTCCCCACTGGGACTGGGTCGCCTGGTGTTTTCCTTTCTCCCACTATCCTAGTGAATTGCCCCAAATTCTCTTCCTGTAGAAACAATATTAATTTTTGAGGCACGATTTCCCTTGCAGCCGGACTTCAATGATAATTTGTAATGAACATCATTGATTTTTAAATAATGTAAAGTTAATGAGGCTTAAAGCGTTACAGAATGCAAGGTGTTTACTGATATATTATAGATTGAATTTTTAATTTAATCAATGTTTTTACTAAGAAGTATACAAATTAAATTGATGCATAACTTGGAAGATATAAAGTTTAATTGATGTAAAAATTTCAATTGTTGTAGGACGTAAAGTTTATAAGGATCTTTATAGGTTAATGTATTGTGCCACAAGGATTTATACAAGTAGTTGATTTATCATATATATATATAACCGTTATATAATAATGAGGAATTTTGTGATTTATCTCTAATAGCTTGATTGTATTTTTTTACAGTGTATTTGATTAATGTTGATTATGGCCACTGTCCCTTACCATAGTTAACTGCTTGCCCGAGTTTTAATAGTTCAATTGAGATCGTAGCGATTATGGTAGCGATGTAATGAAAACATGGAATGTATATCGAATGAATTGAATAAATTGGGTATATAACAATTTTAGTGTTTAATGATGGATGTTGTGATTACAACTGTGATTAAAACAACTATCATACCCATTTTAATTGTGATTATAATAGTTATATAAACAATTTGATTATGAGTAACAATTTTAATAGTTTTGCATCAACTTTCATAGTTTCAGTTTTAATTGTGATATAGCAATTTTATTGTGATTTAATTATGATTATGACAATTATCCCTTATAGTAGATTAATTGTTTTTGCATTAGTTTTATTAGTTTAATTGTGATCAATGCGATTATCGCTTATAATAGTTTTAATTTCCTTTAAAACAGGGAACTAAATAAGGACATGTTGAATTCATTAATGTTGTCAATGAAACCCTTTTATGATAAATTGTAATTATTAATTATAGTTTCCTTATTCTTCATAATGTTAAAGGGTAGTATTGAAAAAGTAGAGAAACCTGGCTATATGGCATTATAATTTACTAAGGGAGAATAATAATTGATAGATTATGAGATACTTCAGTGCCTTATGATGTTTAAAGGGTTGTCTTAAAGAAAGGAAAGCAGGGAAGTATGGTTTATTTTTAAAAGTAGGGATGTATTGTTATGGGTTTCTATTAGTAGAGGTATGATACAATTTGCTAGAATAGTTTTATGATGGTAAGATAGTAATGAGAGACATCTAGAATGTTTCAAATTTTTAACCCTATCTTGATTGTAGTTACATTGTGCCTTTTTTGGCTTGATTGAATAGAGTGCTCTCATTATAGTTTTCGTATAGTGTATGACAGTGCTAGTTGGGTTTGGGAAATGTTGGATTTTATGTTTGGTTGAAGGTTTAGAGTTATTTACGTTGTTCTTGGGTTCCTAGTGTGCTTGTTGCAATGTGGCGAAAAGATTCCATGAAATAAGATCATTGCGGGTGTTGACTAATAAGCGCATATGATACCTGGCTTGGGTCATGCGCTTCTCGATGAGGGTGTTGTTGTTCATTATAATTGATGTTTTTTACATTGTTTTGTAATGTTTTAATGTTATTGGTTTCTCGCTCGCCGTAAAGGTTCTAGTCACTTATGTCATTGATGCTAGTTGTGTTTGATTGATCTTGATGTTGTCAGTAGATTAGTCATTTTTATTCTTCATCTATTTGAATGGCGTATGTTGCTTCAAGCTGCTTGATGTGATAGTATGCTAGGTCTTTATGTTGGTATGTGACGTGTAGTGCGTGCATCATGTTCTTCCTCGAGATGCAATGCTTGATGGTATTATTGACTTTACTTGCCTTGCAAATAAAAAAAAATATTGTTCTTTTTATGCTTTCTTGTTGTCATAATCACAGGGTTCGCTACATATGGTATCAGAGCCAGTTTGACCCGCGACTTGGGATCACTACAGCTTCGATTGATTGGATACTCGATTATAAATGTCGCTAATTAAAATTTATTTGTATTCGTGCAGGTAATCATGGTAAGAGGACATCATGAAGGCATATGACAGGGTGCTAGGGGAGGAGGCACGACACCCCCAATAGCATCCACTCTTGAGGGGTCTAACCCCCAGGGAGACGAACAGGTTGTCGAGTAGGAACATATAGTTGTGGATGATGTGGTTGGGCTGATGAGGTCCTTTCAGAGGATGTCTGAGGCACTGATCAATTGTTTAGATAAAGATGAGCCTAGGGCGTTGGCCCCTCCCGAGGGTCCATCGCGTGCCCTGACTAGTACTGGTATCATTCACCGCGAACTTGAGAAGGTCAAATTTCCCAAGTTCTTTGGTTCCCCAGATGACATAGCTGCTGGGGCATGTTTGGAGAATATGGCGATGTGATTTGAAATTCGAGACTATACCTCCAACATGAAGGTCTGCATGGTGGTATTTCAACTGAAAGGGAGAGCTCTTCTATGGTGGAAGATGCTCCTGCTACCATTGAACATGGTCATCGAAGACGTGTCATGGGAAATGTTCGAGGAATGGTTCGGGGAAAGGTATCTGTATGAGGAATTCATTGAGTGTCAACTCAACGAGTTCAACGCCTTGCGATAGGGTGGTTGTATGTTGCCCGAGTATGAGGCTCATTTTATGGAGCTTCTTCGGTATGCTCTGCACCTGAATACCAAGAAACTTAAGGTCAACTAGTTTGTGTTCGGCCTTAATGTTAGCATTCATGAAAAAGTGAGGATTTTGATGCCTCAAACCTTGATTGATGTTGTCTAGAAGGATCTCATAATAGAGGAGGAGCTCATCAGCGAGGGTCAGAGAAGGACTCCGGTAAGATCGACAGGACCGGAAACATCATGTGTGCAACAACATTAGACACCATTTAGGCATGCACTAGGGTATCGAGGCACTCCGAGAGGATCCACCTTCACTACACCTAGGTGACCAGTACCTCACTAGTGGACTCCTTATAGAGGACCACAGTACCAGCACCAGCGTCAACCGCAGCAACAACAGTTTAGGCCTATTCAACAGAACAAATCAAGGTTCTAGGTCGATAGGGCATCAACTTCTACTTCAGGTACTAGGAGTACTGGACCAAAGACAGGGTGTTAGACATGTGGAGAGACACATTACCACCATGACTACCCAATTGAGAGGGCCAGAGCTTCTAGATCAGCCGGACCCACTATCATGGGAGATTTGGGCAAGGCCCATTGGATTCAGGCAGCGATGAATAACTGCCAGGTAGAGCACCAGTCAACTATGCTCGAGACGTTAGGTACCATCATTGACCAGAAATTTAGTATTTTGATAGATCCAGGTGCTACATAGAGTTTTATTTCTGGTGCAATGATAAAAATAATTAAGGTAAAGGAAGTCGAATAGAATGAGTTTAGCTTTGTAGAAATGACTTCGGGAGCCAAACACAAGGTTGAAAGAAAGGTTATGGGTTGTAACCTTAACCTGGGAGAGTTTGTCACAAGGGCCAACCTATACATCACGATATTATGGTATTATGACGTTGTGATTGGTATGGACTGGTTGGAATCGCATGAGGTAATACTCAACTGTAAGACAAAATGGTTGAGCTTGGTCGATGATGAGGGACATAGACATGTGATTGTAGGTTGGAACCAAGGAGTCTCCCTAAGGTTCATCTCTTCCCTACAACTACGAAAGAGCATGCACAAGGGATGTCAGCTATATGTGATCATTGCGTTAAACAAAAAGGGTGTGGCAGAAGGCCTAGAAAACCTTCCAGTAGTGCGAGAGTTTGCGGAAGTCTTCCTAGAGGAGTTACCATGGTTTCCACCGGAGAGGGAATTGGAATTTACCATTGACCTAAAACTGAGAATCGAACTCATAGCAAGAAATCCTTATTGAATGTCAACCCCGAAGTTATAGGAGATGAAAATGCAACTGAAGGAGTTGTTGGACATCGGATTTATATGTCCAAGTGTGTCACCATGGGGTGCACTTGTTATTTTCATAGGGAATAAGGATGGGTCATGAAGACTCTGCATTGACTACCATAAATTGAACAAGGCAACGATCAAGAATCAGTATCCGTTACCAAGGATTGATGATCTGTTTGATCATATGAAATCCGTGAAGGTGTTTTCAGAGATCGAATTGAGATCAGGGTATCACCAGTTAGGGATCAAGGAGGAAGACATCCCTAAAACCGCCTTTAAGACGAGTTTTGGACATTATGAGTTTATTGTTTTACTATTTGGACTGACAAACGCCCCAGGGGTATTTATGTGTTTGATGAACGGGGTGTTCCCTGAATACTTGGAAAATTTCATCTAAGTATTCATTGACAATATGTTGAGATATTCTCGGATGATGGAGGAGCATGACGAACATTTGTGCCTAGTACTACAATGTCTACAAGAGAACAAATTCTTTGGGAAGATGTCAAAATGCTCGTTTTATCAATTAAAGATTCATTACTTAGGGCATGTCATCTCCGATGAAGTTATCACTATGGATCCAAAAAAGGTCGAGGCTATTATGGAATGGCCTGTGTCAAAGAATGTCCCAAAATTTCATAGCTTGATGGGTTTAGCGGGATACTATCGACGGTTTGTCAAGGTATTTTCGAAGATAATAAATCTGATTACGGAATTGCAGAAGAAGAAAAAGAAGTTTCTTTGGACTGAGAAATGCATGGAAGAATTTTGGAGACTCAAGGAGCCGTTGACGACAACGCCGATACTAAAGGTCCCTGACATGGACGAGGAATTTTTGGTATGCACTAATGCATCTAAGGAAGACTTAGGTGGAGTCTTGATGCAAGATGGTCGAGTGATCACTTACATCTTGAGAAAGTTAAGAAGGCATGAGGAGAACTATGCGACGCATTATTTGGAACTGTTGGCCATTGTGTTTGCCTTGAGAGTATGGAGACACTACCTTATTGGATGAAACTTCGAACTAAAAATGAACCACTGTGGTTTACAACATATCTTTACGCAAAGTGACTTGAACGCGCGACAAAGGCATTGGTCGGAATTGCTTAGCGAGTATAATTTAGAGATCACCTACATAACGAGAACATTTAATAGAGTGGTCGATGCATTGAGTCAAAGACCACGCATTTTCTCAGTGATGCCTCTTCATACGAATCTACGTGAAAATATTCTAACTTTACAGTGCGACGATGACTGGTACAACAAGGTCAAGGATTTTTTCAGAAAAAACACAATGATGGTACCAAAATTTGAGGTATTTACTTAGGACAATGACAGATTATTGAGATTTAACAATTGGATTTATGTACCACCTAACGAAGAGTTGAGGAGTTTGATCCTAAACAAGGCTCATAGAGAAGTGTACAGGGCTCATCCGGAAGTCATGAATATGAGGGCAGACCTTAAACCCTTATTCTACTGGAAATGAATGAAGGCGGACATAGTCAACTACGTGGCAAGATGTCTAGAATGTCAGAAAGTGAAGGTTGAACATAGACATCCGACAGGATTACTGCAACCAAATGCTACTCTTGAATCGAAATGGGAGGTCATTTCAATGGATTTCATTGTTGGATTGCCACTGATGGTAAGAAGACATGACTTAATTTTTGTAGTAATCAACACTTTGACGAAGAGTGCTCATTTTATTCCTCTGCGTATGACGTATCAAGAACCTGACATAGCCATATTTTTCATCAGTGATATTGCGAGGCTGCATGGTGTGCCTAAGTGGATTATATCCAATCGAGGATTGATGTTTACAAGACAATTTTGGTTGAGTTTCCAAGAATCCTTGGGAACCCAACTTACCTTTAGCACCGCGTATCACCTGGAAACAGACGGGAAGACCGAACAAACAAACCAAATCTTGGAGGATATGTTGTGTATGTACGTGATGGACCAACATAAGCGTTGGGAATAATTATTTCCACAAGTAGAATTTGAATATAACAATAGTTATCAAAGCATCATTAAGATGGCGACATTTGAGTTTCTTTACGGGCAACCGTGTCAGATGCCAATGAGTTGGGATCGGCTTGAGGATAAGGTCCTGGTGGAGCCATAAGCAATCCAAGAAATGGAATATCAAATGCAAAACATAAGGAAAAGGATCAAAGAAGCATAGGATTGNGGCATAAGAGTTATGCCCATGCATATCGTGTCGACTGTAGTTATGAAGTTGGTGATCGAGTCTTCTTGCTGGTGAAACCGCACAAGAGTTCGATCAAGTTTGGAAAGGGAGATAAAATATCTCCTAGGTTCATGGGGTCTTTTGAGGTTGTGGAAAGGAAGGGGCCCGTGGCTTATCAACTAGCCTTGCCTGATTATTTGAGGCGTATGCATGATGTTTTTCACATATCTATTTTGAGACATTGTGTTAGTGATCCTACACATGTGATTGAGATGAGTTCCTTGCAGGTATCAGACGAGGGTGCACTCACGGTGAAGCCAATCCGCATTCTGGACCGTCGCATTCGATAGTTATGTTTTCAAATAGTGATCAGGTCAAGGTACAATGGGACAACTATAGTCAACACTCGACGACCTAGGAGGACGCATATGAAATGCGTCAACAGTTTCCCTTTTTGTTTGATAACTAGACATACAAATATTGTGATATATTTTATTTCAACACTTATATACTGTGAAACTTCGGGACGAAGTTTAAAACAAGAGGGGGTGTATGTAACATCCTTCTCTTGCTCCCACTTGATTGGACTTATTCTTTGAGGACACTTGCGTGCAAGTGAATCAGTTCACTATATGATTGAATGATTCGATCATGGAGCATGATGATGTTTGTGGATTTGATGATATGTTATTTTATGATATTATATCAACATGTGCTATTGACTGGTTTTCCTAAGTGTGCAAGACTCTGGGCGTGTGAGGATGCCGATGGCATCGATGGATCTCCTTGGACTTCGGGTCGAGTCAGGGAGCAGACAGTTATGGTTTGAATGTTTTGATATTACATATGTGACATATGACTAGATATTATGATGTTGATTTTTATTACATTTTTATATTACATTTCACTGATGGATGCAGGATGACAAAATCTTGCCAACCAGGCTCACATTTGGAGTAAAGGGGTCATGCACGACAACCAAAGACATTGAGGGAGAGGTGTAGAAGCATCCCTACCACAGCTTACTATCACTCCCATTGTGACTCGAACTGTAGGTTAACGATTACCTAGTTTGGAATATCCACGATGTCGTAAGGGCAGACTGTGACAGTCGCTCACAATGATTCTAAGGGGCGTGCAATAAGGAAGGGTCCTTATTCCTTAGATTCCCTTAGTCTCCCACAAGGTCACTTGATGGAGTATTGACTCCAGGGGTTTGACGCCTACCAAAATCATTCAAAAGGCGAGTGGCACCATTGGAGCACATAGTGCGTCTTGAAGGCCACGTTGTGTAAATAAAACAATAATGCAAGCTAGTGGCACCCTTGGAGCACATAGTGCGTCTTGAAGGGCATGTCATGATATTAACTCTGGTAAGTAAATAAACCTAGTACCTAGAAAACTATGCCTCCTTAGGACTTGGTTGGCCTTAAAATGAATGATGGTATGAGTAAAGTTTAATAACTAATTTTCCCTTAAAAATTGTCGCCAAGCCTAGTGAATTTAAAACATGGGTCTAAGTAGAACATGTGAACAAAAAAAAACCAAATGGACATGTAACAAGAAGGGGGTAAAGAAAATTCACACATTAATAATTAAAGTAAAATTTTAATGAAGTATTAAATTATTAAAAGGGTAAATTATTGTTTATATCTAAACTTGCTAAATTCGAACTTAGAAGAAAAGGGGAAACTTAAGGAAAAGGGGAATGTCTAACATAGTAGGGAATCTAGTCTTTGGAACCTTCTAATTGTGAACTCAACTAGTTTTTAAGAAATGCGTCAGTCATTTAAGAAATGTAAGGTAATAAAGAGACATTGAAGAGCGTTTTTAGGAATGCTTTAGGTGGGTCAGGGAAATAGGAAAATTTAATTAATTAATAAATTGATTTTCCGGTGCATCTAAGGGATCGGGTGACATGTCTATGAGGGAGGTTTATCCTAATTAAATTCAATAAAAAGAACCTAATGAGGGTTTGAGAAACTAATCACTAATAAAACTCTATAAAAATGATGACAGAGGAGGAGTATGGATCACGTCTGGTATGCGTAAGGTTACACTGACGGAATTTATCTTGACTAAATTTTTCTTGTAGGAGTTGGGATACCCAGCTCGGAGAACGACTAGTAGCTCAACCTTGCGAGGAAAGCTGGGAGATAGCATTCTTTGGTATTATGTGTGTGGCCCCTTTGCCTCTCAGGGGGCTCAGGAGAATGAAGATTACTCCTAGTGTTGGCTGGGAGGTACCGGTGAGGTATCAATGGTTGGAAAGCATGACTTGGAAGGAGCGCAAGCATGTCTTGGACGGAGCCCAAGCATAGGACAACCACTTCCATTTCTTCACCATTAGCTACGGTACGCATGTGTAAATCTTGTAATGAAAAGGTAGTTACTTTTCTTTGCAAGAATATCTGTCATGGAGAATGCACCCTTGTTTGTATACTTGGGTGGGATTAAGAGTGTAAGCCTGGGTTCAGATTATAGAACTTTCTCATCGTCGTTTCCACAGCTTTGAATGTCAATATACATGTGTTGTTTATAAGATGATGATCTGTATGATCTGTGTGTGTTTTTTTTATCGGTATGGCTTCATGTTTCACCCAGAGTAGTTTCCATTTGTATAATATTTGTTTTCTGTAGCGCTGCAACAAATGAACATTGAATTTGTTTGGTTGTATTTTATTTTATGTTTTTGCACTGCAATAAAAATGTCTTGAACGCTATTTCACTATGTTATATTTATGCTAGTTTGTGTTGCAATAAAAACGTCTTATTGAACATTATTTTGATGTGTGTTATTATGTTGGTGGCACTGCAAATAAAAAAAAATGTGTTATTGAATATTGATCCACTATGTTTATTTATCCCTATGGCGTAGAATTGAAAATGTCGATTGTCCACATTTTACCTGTTTTCTATTTTCTATTGTTGTTAATGATGTTTTTTCGATTAGTAAGTAGTTTTGACCTCTCCTGTAAGAAAACATGAGTTGATCCTTATATTTAATCCATAGCCTTATGTAGGAACTCATCCTGNCCTAAATGTAGGTGCATTGGCACTTTGGCATATTAAAAATAAATAAAACTCCACAAATATCGCAACACTCAGAGTTCTGGTAGTGGACGCATTGTTTATACTGTCCAAGTTACAAGTTCATTCCACATTGTTATGTCTTCCGCCTTTGATTAGAGCCATTCCATGTTCCTCCCCAAACGTAGCCAATCACGAGCAATCCACTTTTTTGGTGCTTCCAGTTAAATTTGCATGCCAAATCCAAGTAAAAATGTTACTACACCTATCCCATTAGAATGTATTAATTGGACAAGTCCGTCTTGACTGATTTTGTCTTCCACAGAAAGTATAATGATGGGTTCAGTTTTCATTGTTGTAAACAATGTTATTTCAAGTTGTGATCTAGTGGTACATGAGTTTATCTTGTGTGATTGCGTAGCCATGTTGCTTTGCATAAGATAGAAGGATCCTTAGACATGTTTTATTTGCCCCTTCCCACACAAAACCAATTTCGTGAGTCCCATGTGCTTGTGAGCAGAGAGAACCCTCAACCTCTTCATTTTGCCTCTCCATGCAAAACTCATGATGCCTGGGCCTATGGGATAAAATAGGGAAAAAGTGATTGATGACTGCTCTCTCTCTATGAACCAGTGAATGCCCTGATGTGAATTACCGCCACCTACAAATTTTTTGTTTTCTTAGTGAAGATTTCACTGCTCTCCCTACAAACCTATAACATTTCGGATTGTCCCCATTTGGACTGGGTCCCCTGGTGTTTTCCTTGCTTCCACTATCCGAGTGACCTACCCCAAATTCTCTTCCTGTAGCAGCGATCTTAATTTTTGACGCACAATTTCCCTTGCAGTCGGACTTCAATGATAATTTGTAATGAACAACATTGATTTTTAAATAATGTAAAGTTAATAAGGCTTAAAGCGTTACAGAATGCAAGGTGTTTACTGATATATTATTGATTGAAGATTTAATTTAATCAATGTTTTTACTAAGAAGTATAAATATTAAATTGATGCATAACTTGGATGATATAAAGTTGAATTGATGTAAAAAGTTCAATTTTTGTAGGACATAAAGTTTATAAGGATGTTTATAGGTTAATTTCTTGCACCACAAGGATTTATACAAGCAATTGATTTCTCATATATATATAACCATTATATAGTAATGAGAAATTTTGTGATTTAGCTCTAATAGCTTGATCGTATTTTTTTTTTACAATGTATTTGATTAATGTTGATTATGGCGACTATCCCTTACCATAGTTAATTTCTTGCCCTAGTTTTAATAGTTCAATTGATATCATAGCGATTATGGCAATGATGTAATGAAAATAGGGAATGTATATCGAACGAATTGAATAAATTGGGTATATAACATTTTTATTGTTTAATTATGGATGTTGTGATTACAACTGTGATTAAAACAACTATCGTACCCATTTTAATTGTGACTATAATAGTTATATAAACAATTTGATTATGAGTAACAATTTTAATAAGTTTTAATAGTTTTACATCAGATTTCATAGTTTCAATTTTAATTGTGATATAACAGTTTTATTGTGATTTAATAATGATTATGGAAATTATCTCTTATAGTAGATTAACTATTTTTGCATTAGTTTTATTAGTTTTATTGTGATCAACGCGATTATCGCTTATAATATTTTTAATTGCTTTTACAACGGGGAACTAAATAAAGACATGTTGAATTCACTAAATATTGGAGTGCATTCAGGATCTACAACTTTCAAACAACATATTAGACTGCATTCACATATACAACTTTCAAACAACATAGAGATTCAGAATAAGTAGTGAGCAGATGGTAGATTGGAAGATATGACATGTCCACTAGGATATGCGCATACATAAAAGAAATCAGTGCTCTATATTGGGATGAAACCACATTCAATGGAACCATATGGGTGAACATGTCCATCGATTAAATGGAGTAGCACATACCAGAAGAAAAAAGAGTTCAAGAATTAGACGTGATGGTGAAAGGAATCCATGTGCGATGGTGGGAAGCACACAGAAACAACTGTAGGAAGTGAGTGCATTATTTGTATAGCAAGTGAATTTTCAATATATGATTACAGATAGAGAATAGAGAATTGCAATGGAAAAATAGGATGTTAGAGTATGGTGGTGGAGAGTGGCGGAGAATTCTAGCAAGCCTCACCACGTACGCAAATCCAGGCAATCGAGAACACAACCAAAGCATCCTTGCAAAGCCAAAGGAGCTATATGGCAAGATGGCCATTGAAAAAATAGTTCCTAGGTTAAACATCTTATACAATGAAAAAATTAAAATCAAACTATGGAATAATATAAATTTCTATAGTTCCCTACTTTTAGCAGTGTTGAGGCCACTGATTTTCCCTTCAATAGTAAAGAGTACTCCCACATGCATGGTCCTAATTAGACTATGCGCCATTTGGTTTAGGATACCAATCCTGATCGATTGTCATTACTGGGTTTGAGAGGTGATTGGGTGGTTGTGAATTTGATGGGAATGAAAATGAAATCTAACTAAGTGTCGAAAACAAAATCTAATCTACCATATCCGAACATTTATAAATGAAACTAATCTCTGCAAATAACTTCTTCCGGATAGTTGTTAAGAAGCACATATATGAGCACTTATAAATGAAACTAATCCCTGCAAATAAATTCTTCCAGATAGTTGTTAAGAAGCACAAGGGTAGATAACAAATGCATGTAGATACATAACCAAATTAGTCTAAATCATGAAACTACATATATAAGAAACTCATCTTATTTGGACTAAACATAGGAAAAATAGGCAAAGTTGCAATAATAATTTTGATTTGCATAAGAGAAATCTATAAACAAAAGGACATTCTTACAACACATGTAAACAACACATATTTTGCTAAAAGTGGTTTACAACAAGAAACCATCTACAATAGTTCTTATCTCTCATGAAAATGGCCCCGAAGGCTTCTCAATATTAATCCTCAAATTAGTTTGTGAATATACAATGCTTGAAGAGCCCCTTCAAAATGGGCCTCTTCCTTTATTTATAATAGTTTAAGTATTTGTTGAGAGTGTCTTCTTGGGTTCTTCAAGAATCAATTACAAATCTCTTCAGCTTCCCCATCCCAAAATAGAAAGCACTTGTGAGAAAATTCGAATTTGTTATTTTTTTGTCTCTCACATATGTTGCCCAAAATTGGTACTTCACTTCGAGAGATATGACTCTACGGCCCAAGAGTTCCTCGAGGGAAGATGCATGGGAGTCTATGTTGTTGGTAAGAGTCTTCATGTCCCTCATCATATTTTCCATGAATGCTTGCATCATAGTATGAACCTTGGTCGGTCAAATGAGATGCTCCTCCATTAATTCTATTGTCACATTAGTGGTTTCCTGAGCAACTTCTTGTCTCTTGTTCATGTTCTGGTAGATTTTGTAAAAAAAAAATTACCTTTATCTTGGTATTCCCGAGTTATTCAATTGGAGGTAGATGTCCCTTGTGTCAAAACTTGTGCATCTTTGTGAAGCTTTGCACATAGGGCTAGTGATTTTTTTGTTTCTTGTTCTTCCCTTTCACCAGCCTGTTGGCAACTGTCAATGGTGGAATAATCGATCTTCCTTTGTCCTTATGAAGAGCGAGGAAGCTCAGTCGAAATATTTGGGTTCTTTGCAATCCATCGTTGCATATCATTTAATCCTTCCAAGATGGTAATGAATTGGACATTATTGGTTTAAACAGAACTATGTTGGTCCATTATGTGTGCTTCTAGCTGTTGGAAAACATGAATATGGGCATACATATTAGTACCAGTCTCCTCGAGCTCTGTCCCTACCTTTTCAACACATGCCTTGAATTCTCTTAGATTTCCTTCATCCTTCTTTGCATTCCCAAGATGTTCCTTCAACTCTCTAATGCTAGCATCCTTTTCTTCATTTGGTGGAACAAATTCTTGAGGTTTCATTCCATTGCCATAGTGAAACAAGTGTCGGAGGATATTATGGAGAGTGGGTTTTTTATGACATCTTCTTCTATCATAGTATCCTAGGTTTCCTCTAGTTATTAGGACCTTCCTGGTCTATTGTTACACAATTGTGTTGGTGGATTTTTCTAATCTAAACTTTTTTATGTTTGCCACCTTGATTTCTCTTGTAAGGTGTGTGAAGCCCCAACTCCATCTCACCGACTTGAAGGCTACCACTAGTGATGAAAAATTTCTTCGATGTCTCCGGGATGTCGGTGTCCATAGGAGAATCATAATTTTTTAGTTCTTCCTTGTCCTTATTTATTTTCTCTGCTTCTATGGTTGTCTTCTTAGTTACATTGCTCTTGCTTCTACATTGAATATTGTTGCTTTCTCAACTGCTCCTTTCTCCTATACTTCTATTGTCTCCACTACTAATGTCATTGTATCGAATTCTTCTTTGGCCTTGGATTCCTCTATATTTTCTTTCTTCTCAATGGATCCTCTTTCTTCTTCTGGAATTTCTCTTTCTTTCTTCTTTTCTTCTCTGTTGGTTCCTCCTCTCCCTTTGCTAATTCAAAATGTGTATTTTATGTAGTGGCTACTGTTTTTGCTACTACCTCTTCTTCATCTCTTTTTTGTGCCTCTTCTCTAGATTTATCTTCATCAAAGATCCTACCCAAAGGTTTTCCTTGCCTCTTGGCGATAATCTCTTCATATATTAGGGTGCCACAGTGTACCTCTTCCTCATCCCACATGGATGAAGTGCATTCCCAAGTGTGATTTTGTTTTTTGCAATATTCTTTAACTACTTCTTTTGGGTCATGTCTTATAAATATTTCCTCTCCTAAGTGGAATGATAATAATGTGTCTACTTATGCTTACACTTGCTTGATGCTTCTGAAGGAGTATGATCTAAATCACAATGGTATGAGGGGCTAGATGGCCTTCTTATCATGGTAGATTGTTCCCTCGACTCCATGGACCAAAGTTTGATATGTGATCTACTACAATACCAACTTGTTGGGTACACACCTTCGGAGTAGATGAGGAGAATTGGTATCTCCATATATTCTTATGTAAGCTCCATGCTCCATGAGATACCCGTATTCAATTTTCTGGACTATTGCTAAAGCTTTGTCATTCATGCATGGAGTGGGTGAGTCAAAGATGAGCTTATAAAGTGGTGTCAAGAAGTAATCATAGATCCTATGATGCTCAGTCCTGTATTTGTTCTTCTGAAGCACTTTGCAATAGATATGTACGGGAGGGTCGATTGGCTGTTAGGTCCATCCTATATTGGGATATTGATGGCACATGCACATCATTTCCAATAGATAGGAGGACATGTGAAATCTTGGGAATTCACCAGGAGTCGTCTCCTTGATGGTTCTAATGGATTCTTCTAGGGATGTTGATAGGATATAATCCCAACTAAAGGATGACCTCTCATCAACTCAATAATATATCATGGGTATTAGAGATAATGTGAATTTCTATGCATCTTGCTCCCTATATAGCATCCATAACATTGCCACAATATATTGGTACAACATCCTTAGTGAATTGGTGGGATATTCACCAAAGGGTCTAAGTTTAAACGTTTTATCAGGTTTGTACCATATTTTGAATAAATATTTCTCCTTGTGCAAGAATTTTCTGATGAGTTCATCATCTAATGCCAAACTTCCTTTTTCCAAATGCTAGTATTGGGATATGTCATCCTCCCGAAATGATGCTATGGATTTCCCCTTGGTAATGAGTATATATCGGTTTTTGAGGTATACATGCCTAATGATCCATGAGACCGATTCTGCATAAGGACACACAACTACATGAGCTACCACCCTATGTAATCCTGATTCACATATTTTCTTGAAGAATTTAAGCTCATCTTGATCTTTAGTGTCTATGAGGAAGTTTTGTTTCTTAAACATATTGAAACATTCACCCCATTTGAGTGAAGTTCCCTTCTCTATTATCCCTATGGTATCATTGTAGATATCTCTTGGGGTTTCTGGCTCTTCTTCTTGTTAGCTTCCTTTTGTAGAGGCCTCGATCATGGGATATTTGCTTGCAGTTTTCTTATGAGGTGACATGCTTGAATTTGCAGTAGACATGTTTATCATTAGGATATAGAACCAAAGATAAAAAATAATATGAAAGTGAACATAAAACATCAATTTGTGTAATCGTGTAATTTATTGGGCTATTGAGCAACTCGAGGAATTACTCGAGTCAATATCGGGAGGAAATTCATCCTCTAAAGAAGATATGATAATGGGAGGTACGGTGAGAGTTTTAAGTGAAGTCTCAGCTAAGTGTTTAGCTCATATTAGGTCAGTTCAATGGTATGAGAGATTGGGTGAATCGGTGAGAAAAGAAATGTACTGTCACCCATGAGAATAATTACGTCAATGTGGTACCGACGCTAATCATGGGAACTATGTCAATGTGGTAGAGTAGTGTACTGGAGGCGTTGATAAAAATTCTGCCAGTTACACCATGGTGGTGTTCGCGGAGTTCATAGGAACTTCACAGATACACAAGGCTAATATCGGAGGGCAAGCCATTAACCTCACCGACATGTACCAGAGGGCAAGTCATTAACCTCACTAACATGTACCAAAGGAAATCACAATAAAATCTTGGGTGCGGGGGATCGTAATGGAAATAATCAAAGTAACTCTGTCAATATATGTCGGTGGAGTTAGAAAAAACTTTGTCGATGCATTCTCAAAAAAGGAAATTTAAGTAAGTGTTTGAACATATATTTTATCAGAGGATATTTTACTAAGATTGTTAGCGAAAGAAATTCAATACCAGAGGGGATGTCGCTAACTTCACCAGTATGAAGTAGTTGGTATCGGTCGTGAAAATATGAACTCTATTGGTGAAGAAAAACATGTACTGAAGGGAATGTTACGAACCTTGCCGAAAACAAAAAACTTGTATCAGAGGCATTCACAAAAATATTGTCGATACGACCTTTGGATAAAAAAATTGGTTAAGTGTGGGGCTTGGACCAATCACATTGAATAATTGAGATAATCAAAATCCTGCAATCATGAGATTAAAACTTGGACTTTTCTTGGGTCTAGTGAGAGGGGGGAAACTAGGGTTGGATCGATGGTGGTTAGGGTTTAGTGTTTTGATGCAGTTGTACTTGCATTTTATCCATGGTAAATCGAAAATATCCTGATAGGGCTTGGTTAAGGTAAATCATTTTCCTGGAGGTACAGTTTGAAGGTTCTTTGTGGCATAGAGATCAACAGGTCCAATGGTGAGAGGTCTGACGAAAATATGGTCTTTGGTTGAGGGCAGAGGTAGAAAGGGTAATATCGATGTCGAGCAACCTCGAGTGCCTTGGGATCAAATCGTGCAGAGGAGAACTATAGCATAGAGGTAAAATGAGGTTGGGGTTAGGGCACTGAGAGGAGGTTTCCATAGGTCTAAAGCACATATAATATGATTTTACCTTAAACCAACATACAGATGACCAAAACAATAAGTTGAGGAGAATTGTTTTTTGTTTATAGTTGAGGCATGGATATATGACAGGTTTGAGGACGAGCAAATGCTTCTTCTGAGTTTGTTCCTCGCAGTTTGAACTCTTTCCTTATTTCTCCCGAATATGCGATGGCGAAAATAAATCCCATGAGGTCCCTTTTAGTAACCTTTTACTAGGCGTACCGAATGTGATTCAAAGAAGTGTGTTGGTATTAAAGTTTGTCTCATTCACAACAATGTTCGAAATTCATCCGATTGTACAGGAAGAGTTTGTGGGAACTCCTCTTGTTGTATTGGAGAAGATGATAGGAAGTCCATCGATAAGGAGGTTAGGGTGGTCAAAAGAGTTATGAGGAAACTTGTCAGTGTTGTCGAATATGATGGTGGGAAGGCTTCCAGTCGTATTGAAAGTGGTGTTATGAACTTGTGCAATAAAAAAGCTTGCATACCAGAGATGTTGGGCGAAAGTTATTTGATGTGTATCACATACAATCATATGAAATCCTCTGGTTGTATCGGTAAAGTTTGTTTGAACTCCTCCGATATACCAAAATTGTTCCTTAGAAATGTTTAAGTGTCAAACCAGAAACCAAACCAAACTTGCAATATAAAACAATTTCATCAAAGGGGCATGGGTTGACTTTAATAGAGATCAAATAAACAAGCAGTCTTCTCAACAAGTTAAGAGGGTCTTATGAAAAAAAGGAGGGTCCCATTTTCTCAGTTCAAATTGAATTTATGAGTAAAAATGCAAGTAAAAGGGAAGGTGTTGATTCTGGCACAAAAATTGGCAACACATTGGGTGAAGCCATGACTTTATATAAAAAAGTATCTAAACAAAAAACTTCGGAGAATGGAAAAATTTGTGGTGCATGAACCGAGGGAGAATGAGTAGGTCCCGTAGTTTTAAAGAGTTCATAATTTGATGAGACAAGTTTGGATGATGCAAGGAATAGGTTGTAGTCATGCCCAAAGAAAATTCATTACCACAATGTACTCTTTTGAACTTGATATGTTTGGGAAGGCGAATGAAGTACTACAAGGACATGATGTATCAAGAATGATGAGAATACAAGTTATTTGTGAATTTCTTTGGTTTTGATCCACTTCCAATGAGAATCCATAGCCCCAATAGAGTCACCCTGATGTCATAATCCTTGCTTTGTTGCCAGTGAGCATCCACAGCCTTGACGGAGATACTTGCATGTCCCACATGAGATAGAATGTATTTCCCGAAAACTTTACCTTTATAATATGATTCTCTTAACTTTAGAGAGAGAGGTGGATGAGGGGGATCCCAATTTTTCTTTGTAGGCATGCAGGATGACACCTGTGAGAGTGAGATCTACAAACTTGATTATAGATTATCTAACTCCCTCAATAACATACCCTTGGTACTAAAAAGTCCCTCCTAAATCAATTTCCATTTAGCTTCATACAAACACAAAACTTGCTCTTGGATATGACCATTGGCTCACTCTTGCTACATTTAAGAATACAATGCTCATCTTCTAATCAACTATGTTACTCTAGTGGATCTTACTTGAGGTAATGCACACCATTGTTTCATAGAGAGAGATGAAGTTGAGTCTAGAAGCCAAAATGTAGATTTCCAAGATTTTGATACCCATGTGTCATATCTTAAAAGTTATTCAGATCCATGAGAAAAAAAATTCTGAGAAGTCTAAGGAAAGAACTTTGAAAGAGAGAAAAGGAAAAATAACTATAATAAAAAAAAATGAAAGTGCAAAGTATAAAATGAAGAAAGTAATGCGCAAAAGTAAAGAAAAATAAAGCAGGAAATCAAAGATGAGAAAGAAGACTATTTATTTATGTACAAGGGGAAGCTATCTCAAAGGATAACTAATGTAATGCTTAAGAATTTGGCCATTAATGGGGATGAGGTCTATATCACATTCAATATTTTGTAATCGGTAAGTACCTAGGCCAATCTTTTCTTTGACTATGAAAGGGCCGAGCCAGAATTGTTGAAACTTTGAATGTTTTCCTTTGTCTTCATGTGGCTTGTCTCACTTGAGTGTTACCCATGATTTTGGTCATCATGATGATGTATTAATGATGGTGTACTCAGGCTCTTCATAAGAACTTTCTCTTGAGAAAAGTTATTTTCATCTCTTCACAGAAACCTCATTTTTGAAGAAGGTTCGCAGGCTGCTAATATATTTGGCTGCGAGAATGACCCATTCTCGCAGGCTACCTTAAGCCAGGGTGCGAACTTCTCACATTGTGTTGAATAGTCAAGGTGCGAACTCTCTCTAAAGCAAGGAAAAAGATGAATTCTCGATGCTTCTAGGATAACCATTGAATGAATGGTTATTCTCTCCTATATATTGAGGGAATTCTCATGGAAAAGGTTAAGCAAGATTTATTGGAGAATTGCTGAAAGAATTGTGTGAAGGATTGAAGCTTGAACAACAGCTTGGAGACCCCAGCAAGACTATCAAAAGGAGTTGATCTTCTTCATGCAAGGATTGAGCAAGTGTGTGTGTCGGAGCCAGTAGCCATCGAAAGGAAGTTTGCAACATCAAGGCTCGGGTTGTAATCTTTACTTTCAATTAATATAATACAGTGGCATGTCCCTTTTCCATAAAGCTATTTCCACTTTATTGTGTAATTCCTTGATCATACACATAGGTTGACTGTTGAATAGATTGTGCTATCTTCACTTTGGTTGGTTTGTGTTGTCTTGGTCTTGACTGCACGAGAGCACTGGAGCAAAGCGGGAGAAACAAAGACCATAGGAAGCGATAATAAGGTATGTTATTTGTTCTTGCCTCCTATTTAATTCAATGGTCAAAACTTAGGGAAATAGTCATGTCCTGTCTTTCTTTGTTCTAGATCCAGGTGGATCTAGGGAGATATGTTAGTGTCTGCACCTACCGATTAATCCAATAACAAAATTGGCGACTCCACTGGGGATCAATCCCATTTTCTTTGTGGCTTTTGGTATTTTTCTGTGGCCATTTGCTCTTGTTTCACTTTTCTCCTTTCCTATCAATCTCTGAGTCTTCATGATATCCTGATAGACCCTCCGGGTCCAGAGGCCTTTTCAATTTTTGCTTCATTTTCCAAAACTTTGACTAGTTTCAGAGGTTCTCGCACTGCACTTCACTGTAGCCTATGAGAATCCATAGAGTTCTCACTCTGCCTTTAGGTTGCAGTGCAAGGTTCTCGCACCTTGCTCAAGGGTCACCTGCGAGAATCACTAATCCTCGCACTGTGTAGTATTGCTAGCCTGCAAACCCATTTTTTCATATTTTTGGATTTGAGCTTTGGCATCTTCAACTGCCCAGATCAGTCTAGGTGCCTTATAAGAATTGCCTGGACCATTGATTGGTGTCTTTCTTGTCTTCATTTGTGTGCATGAACAGTCTTAGGATTGCAAGGCTCTTCTTGTCACTTTTGTCTTGAATTTCGTTTCTTGACTTTTCTTGGCACAACCATTCTCTTTGATTTTAGAATCTGAGTGTGTTTTGATTAGTTAAGAACTAGTGATTGGCTGAAAGTTGAGTTGCTTGGTCTTTTCTCATTTTCTTATTGTTTGAAAGATCATTTTTCTTTTGCAATTGAAAAGACTATATTGGTTTGCTTTTTATTTTTGTTTTCATCGAAAGAGTGGATTGGGTTATTATCATTGTTTGTTTATTGGTTTTTGATTTTCTGTACTTTCATTAGCATGCTGAGGGTCCTTGTTGAAAAGTGAACAAAGTTTTTCTTTCAAAAAATTGTTTTTTGTCTTCGAAAACATTGAAAATCAAATTGTTGAAATTGTTGAAAAAGAAGCAATAGAGTATTGTTCTTTGCTGCGTGATTTGTTGCATTTGCATTTGAAAGGAAATTTTGCATTGTAGTTCAAGGTTGATCTGGAAAAATTTCTCTT
>JASDQU010752242.1:50791-60885 GCA_032191745.1 Picea mariana
ATCTAATATCCAAATAATAGATAAGGAAATATGTTCCTTTGGTGATCAAAGTGAGATAAATGCATTTTCACTAGAAATTGGCAGTACAAATGTCGAAAATATTTCATTGGAAAAGAACACAACCAATTCACGGAAAAGACAAAAGGGCCAATGGGACATGGGGAGAGGCTTCCAACCAGATTGGGTCTCAAAGTTTCCATTTATTGATCCATTAACTCCAAAAAATGAGAAACAGAAACCAAAAGTTATATGCAATATATGTAGTTGGAAACTTGGCACGCCAACGACATTTCAGATGAAGTTAGATACAATTGAGAAGCATGTAGGAAAGGTGTATGAAAAGAAAATTGTAGATGGTGAGGAGAAATCTATTGTCAGATGGAACTCTTCCAAGGAATGTCGACATGTCAAATATGCTAATGAATATAATTAATATTTAATAAGTAAGAAAAAACTCAAGGCAAGTGGAGGAACCATCACATCTCTATTCAAAAAGACGATGAAAATAAATTTGTTATCCATGACAATTCAATTAAGCACCATATTTCACATCTTATCTAAAGGGCATCCTATGACAGATTATTCGGATTACATGAAATATCTATCTTTTCTTCAAATTCCAAACTCTCCATATTCTCATTGGTCTTTAATGAGTGGTTGGGAATGGGCAAAATATCTAGCTCAAGTAGAAAAGGATGATATGAAAGAGAATATTGCAAGTGCTAGGTTTGTGTCATTGTCTTTGGATGAGGTTATAGCTATTGATAACACTTCATGGATTTGTATGAGTATTTATATGGTTAATGACCATATTAGGCATTCCTATCTACTTGGGGTTCATAAAATGATGGAGAATTCCACAACTGAAAATATTTATGAAATTTTTAATAATAGTTTGAAGGAAAGTGGTGGTATGGATCCTTTAATGATCATAAAAAAGTTGGTATGTGTTGGAGCGGACGGAGAATCGGTAATGCAAGGACAAAGGAATGGACTTTGTGTTAGACTACAACTATCAACTTCACCGTATATGTTGAGTATTCATTGTATGGCTCATAGGATGAATCTTGCATTTAAAATAGTAAGAAAGTTTCCATCGGTTTCAAAAGTTGAAGATCTTGTACGAGAGGCTTATGCATATTTTTCTCGTAGTCCCAAACGATTTTCAGAGTTTAAAAAATTTGTCGACGATGTTACAAATGGAAACAAGCTATTAAAGGATGTTGATACAAGATGGATCTCATTGAATGGACCAGCTCAAAGATTATTTAGTGAGTACTAGTCCTTGGTAGGGGTGATGTATGAACATCACTTTAGTGTAGATAAAGCTCAAGATCTTCTCTTTCGACTAACTGACATAGAGACATTATTAACATTGGTTGGAATTATTCCTATGCTAGATGAAATGAATTTCCTCATGAAAATGTCTTAAAGTCACACAATGTATATTGCAAAATACACAAATGCAAGAAAATTTGCATGCCTTTCATTGGATAATTTGTATACGATGCCAGAGTCTTTCGCAGGTCCACAGTTTACAAATTGGACTACGATCATTGATATAGAAAATACTGAAAATTATTTGAAGTTTGATGAAAAAGGGATACTATGTATGGAAGTGCATGGGTATATGGTTCCTTTTCATTATATTGATAAGACAAGATGAACCACCAAAGAGCACCATGTGTCAAGAKACCTATTTGACAATGTTGTCATTTCAATGAGACGCAACTTGATAGAAATTGCAAAGTCACTATCATCGGAGATAAGAGAACGATTCCCTCAAGATGAATTGTTGGATKCCATGTCTATGGTGTACCCTGAATATTGGAACAATTTAAAATGTCAACCTACTTTAAAACGTGACTTTGTGGCAAAATTAAATACTTTGGTGGACCACTTTTGCAAGAAGGTCAAGATACATGGAGAACAGGTTGAAGGTATTTTGGATCAATCAAAATTGTTTCAACAAGCCACATGCTTCGTTGAAACAATGTGGAATCAATTTCGTGCTTTGGAGAATTCTATAGAATATGGTGCAATAACAGGATTATGGACTATTTTGGGTGCTAGCCAATACTTACAGGAAAACATATCTGAATATTTCAAATTAGCGGATTTGTGTCAAACCATGATTTTTGGATCAGTGGAGGATGAGAGAATGTTTAGTGCACTATCATTTTTGAAGTCAAAGATGAGGAACAAGCTTGATAAACATATGGGTATATGTTTAATATTATATGTAACAAAGTATGACATTTCCAATTTTCCATATGCAAGAGCACTAGCTCTTTGGCGATCAGATTGTGATAGAAGGGGAGAAAACAATATAACAAGTTTCTCTAAGGAACTTGATACGGAACATAATTCTTTGGAGGCTCATAATGATAGTCCATCTAGAGAGGTTCTTGTTCAGAATGAAGAAAATGAGCACCAAGATGAGAACTGGGAAATTGATATACCCCAACATTTGATCTAATCCAATATATATGAGGGCCAAGGGAACACTTATTTTGGTATATGTGTTCCATTGGCGATGAAAGAAATATTGAATGGAATAAAATAGATGATGTGATTCTTGTGATACGTTTTTCCTCTATTTTTGGAGTAGGTCGGAAATTCTTTATCATAGCAAGATTACTATATGCCAATTTAAGGATGCATTTTAGGTAAAAATAGGTTCTATAATCTATATTTTGTGTTTTTCATTGTAAAATTGGAGCCATGTTTTATTGATGCAAGTTATTTTAAGATTGATGATTTGATATTTAACTATTACATTGTCTCTTTCTTGTATGTGACAGGAAATGAAGTTGGAATTTGATGAAGATGGGACCTATCTCTTCACATAGATAGTGTCCTAGTATTAAAGGATATATACTCGATTTAACAAGAATTCCTCTAAGCAAGAATGGGCTCATTCAAGTAGATGAAATTGCATTCTTATGTTGCTAGTAATTGCCAAGATTCCATGACATATATGAGTGAACTCCATGTTGTTGGAATGAAAATATTAGTGCTTCTTTTCTCTTATGAATATTTATGGGTATTTGATCTTGGATAGTAGGATTTATTCTCAATCATTATTTCATTTACATTGTTTGGAGAAACTGGTCCAATACTTTTTTTGATAAATCTTCATTTCCATTTCTCAGCAAGATTACAATATCCCAATTCTAATTATAACCTAAATACTATAAGTAAAGATAATAATGGAATTAGAGGCTTCTCTTTGAGCAATATGATCTTATCTACTATTGTTTTCTTGATTAGATACATGCTATGGCTTCTGCCTTGGCAATCCACCAAAAATTTGATTGAAACTCACTTCATTGTGATGAATCATGAAACCATGTACCAACTTCCATTTACTGTAGATAGTTTCCATATATATCTTGCTGCAATCGATGGTGTTATTTTGGTCCTTATTGGATTTATCCAAATTAGGTTTTCATGCACCCACATCAAATTAGGATTGATGATTCCTGAGGATAAATGCTATTGTGTCTTGATTAGGTTGTGTTTACAGGCTATGATTTCAACCACAAGAATCCACTTAACATTAGGAAAGAATTCACTTCGAAGTGACAAAATTGTGTACTATAACTACTGTTTACCATAGATAATTGCCAGATTATATCTTGTTGCAATGGATGTGTTATTTCACTCCTTCTGGATTTATTGAAATTAGGTTTGCACTGATGCCTTTTTATGACTTGCCAGCTTGATGCATTCAATTTCATATTTTTGTTTTCTTTATTTTATTTCAGAAGTAATAGTATTGATCATGATTCATCTCATAGTAGAGTAGAGTGAATATTTTGAAGTTGATGAGCAATTGAGAGCACAATCTAGACAACTTTATAGCAGTGTGCATATACATGAAAATGTATATGATTATGATGGTTGCATTGTAATTGACCTCCTGTACTAAATCATCGAAAGGGGGTGCTAATGGTTTGGTTTTCAAACCAAAAAGTGAGCAATTCCTTTAGCCATAATCTTCGAACTAGTTGTAAAGAAGATGATTAGAAACCCTGGTTCACAAAAACTTAGTGATGCCCATAGGCTAAAAGAATAAGTCACTTGTATAAGAGATCAAAAGCTCATGTTGATGTTACAAACAAGTCTTGAGTCTATATTTATACTCAACCCAAGAGGTATGGTGTCCTTTCCAAGAGGAGTTATGGGCTCACATAATGACAGGATGGGTCTTAACTGGTTAGGAATATAATAAATGAGTGTTGATCCCAACCCTAGAAACACACTGAAATGATTGCAAAGTGAGGGCCACTCAGTGCAGGTTGATATCTATTATAGACTTGGAATTTGTAGAGGTCCTCTATCCTAGGGATGATCTCTTATTTATTGATTAGGATTTTGAATCAGAGTGGCCCTGTACTRGAAGACTTATTACAAGGGACCATCRTTGAACTGTTGCGAACTATATTGCAGATCTTATTGAAGCATAAATACTTTGATTCAGCAGGTTATTCATCTAATCAACCTATTATGGGAAGAGGATATGTTTTCTCCTGTATTATAATCTTCAGTTTTTTGTGTTCTTARATATAAGTTCACTTATGTTTAAGTCATCATGAGAATGAACACTTCAGTTCACTTATGTTTAAGTATAAGTTTACTTCAGTGTTTTCTCCATGATAATGAACACCAAGAACTCTGTCCCATAGAACAAGGACATGGAAGAA
This sequence comes from Picea mariana, assembly GCA_032191745.1. Lineage (NCBI taxonomy): Eukaryota > Viridiplantae > Streptophyta > Pinopsida > Pinales > Pinaceae > Picea > Picea mariana. The sequence continues at coordinate 55,501 of JASDQU010752242.1, forward strand.
GCAGCAAGTCATCATATTTTYGGTTAAGTATTATGTTTTTTAAGGTTGTTATAATTCTAGGTTTATATTGCAGACTATATAGCATCAAGAAATATTGGGAAATATTTTCTAAAGATATAGATAGGCTCTGTAATAGATATGTTACTATGTCATTGGCACTGTTTTTTTCTCAAAAAAATTGAAACAGAACTATGAAGCAAATTTTCTACTGGCACTGCTAGAGCTTTGATCAATATCAAATTCCCCAGTTATGGTTTTAAAAAAATATCCTAGGCGAATTTAAATAAGACTTTGAAATTTGAAGAAATTTGAACTCCAACCTTCAAATGTGGCAAACCCTGTGACTGAGTTCTAAATACCACAAAGTTAGTGCTAGTTGGTTGCTCAAAAGGTATCTCCCCACAACTTGGTGCACTCAAGAAGACTTGCATCGATCTTAGTGCAATAGTGTATGATGGAACAGATGAAGAAGCCTCTTGGAAGCATACAATAGTTATGCGACAGTGGTAGAGTGCATTGGGCAGTCATGTGATAGTCATAGAGGGTGCAAGGCAGTTATGTGACAGTGGCAGAGGGTGCTGGGGTATTTCATGTTCTTGCTATTTGCTTTAATGAACGTGTTTTTTTTTTAGAAAGTGTTGTTCATAGTTCAATTTAGAATAGTTAAGAATTAGAGTTGTTTTATTTTTAGCATAATTTTCTAAATTTGGAAAATCACTTGAGAGATTTCTTCCAAGATTAGATGGGGCGCTTTTTTGAGGCTAGAGGACACATGCATTTATGTAATATATCTTCTCCATGTTGGGCACTCCCTTTAAGGGTTCCTCTCATGCAATTTTGGTGTGCTCCTCTAGAGAGCTTTAGGATTTTCTATTTTAGGAAGCCCTTCATGTTGGTTGGGCACTTTGTTTTAAGAAGATAGGGTTAGAAGGCGGTCCACAGAGATGGCTCTATTGTTGTAAAAACACTAGACATCTTGTCCTATAAAAGAAAGGTAGAGTGTGTGGTGGATCGATTCCAGTTTTGAGTCACTGCATGTATTTCTTACAGTTAATAAAAAAAGATGTGATTTAGAGTTCATATTTTATCAGAGTGATGTGTTTGCAGAACTAGTATTCAAAATCTATTTTTTTGATCAGTGTTTACATTTTCAGATTTTATCTCTTTGGCTACTGTTGATTTTGATTCTGGAGGTTCTGTTGCTGAGTTCACTATCACTTACACCAATTCTATTGTTTATTGTTAGTACTTGGCCAGATATGTACAGGTTCAGAATCATGGCTTTAAGAGGCTTTACAATGAAATAGAGGCCAAATCCATGTTGTCAACTACCTCTAGTTGTTCAGTAGTCCTTGATCTATTATGCAAAGAAGGGAGGGTAAAAAAAATTGTGCAAGCTTTTAAGGGAATCACTGAAGAAGGGAATTGTGGCAGATGAAGTTGTTTGTGCAAAAGTAATTTATTTCCTATGTAGAGAAGGTTGTTTGGATGAATATTTAGAACTGTGCAAGGAAATGGAATTAAAAGGCACCATGCCTAATGAGGTTACATACAATTCAATAATAGATGTACTTTGCAATGAAGGCCTCCTCATAGAAGATTTCAAGTTATTTGATTCTATGGAGAGAACATGTGTTACTCCCACTCTTACCACTTATTCTAAACTCATACGTGATCTCTGTAAGGAAGGATATTTAGAGGATGCAGATGATCTCTTGAAGAAATTGTTAGCCAAGGGTCTTGTCCCAAATATTAATATTTACAATCTATTGATTTCTGGATACTGCAAGMAAGGTAAAATTGAGGAGGCCTCCACTCTTCTCTTTGAAATGGAGAAATGGAGTATTCTGGAAGATGGTTTTATGTTTGAGTCACTAATTAAAGGGTACTGCAAAATATGCAATGTGGAGGCATCTCTGAMACTATTTCATGAAATGGAAAGGAGAGGAATTATGGAAACTCTCTTTTGCTACACCAACCTTATTAATGGGCTTTGTAGTAAGGCAGGTTGGAATAAGAAAGTAAACTTGTAGAAGAAATGCTTGAGATGGATTTACTTCTTGGCATCAACGATGACAGTAGATTTCACTCTGAATATTGTAGAAGATTTGACTCTTTGGGAACTGATAAATTGTTTGATGGGTCAGAGCATGATGTCTCATTTGTTGATTTCATCAAAAGGATTTATCATGAAGGAAAGATACATGAAGCAACAACTATATTAAGGGAATTGGAATTAAAGAATCAATCTTCTGGCATTTCAAGTTGTACTATGCAACTTGATAGGTCTTTCGATGATGATGATCTTGATACAACTTCCATGCTAATAGCTAATACAGATGGAGAATTTACAAAGGAGGGTTTGGTCACTCATGTCAACTTACAGGATATGGACTCTATTATCAGGCTTTGTAAGGAAGGTAGAATACAAGATGCTTTGATGTTTTATGATGAAATATTTAAAAAGGCACTAGTGCCAAAATTTAAGACTTATAGTGTCCTCATTAGTTCACTTGGCACAAATGATAAGCTGGAAGAAGCAAACAAGCTAATGAAAGAAATGTTAGTACTGATAAACCATATCACTTGAGGGAGAACACTATAAATGGTGGATAATTTATGAGGTATGGTAAAATTTAACTACTTCAAAGACATGAACAATTGGAGAGGATTCAGGATCTATTCCAGTCAGCATTTTTGTCAAGTGACCCTCAATTTTTATTCATTTTTTAGGAATACAGGTTTAGGTTTTATCAGGTTGAGATCTTCTTCTCTTAACTGAGAGCATGATGGAAGAGGGCAAGGCTCTTCCATAGATTATTTGTGTGACATCAGAGATTTCTTTCCCTACCTTATTTATTGATCAACACCTTTTTTCTGTTTGAATGTGGCAGGATGTTGATGACAGTCAATTGATGTCTACTCAAGAGAACTGATCTCTTAACTCGACAGTTTGCTTATATATGTTTAAATTGGAACTTATTATACACAAGGTTCTGTCTTAAAGTCAGGAAACTTGCAAAGATATTGTCAACCAACCAACTCCACTTTCACTGCCTGAATAATTGGTTTCATCAAAAGGAATCCTTTTCCTGGTGCTTCAGAAAGAGTATTCAAAATTTTCAGGATTGAGGTATGTCCTTACTTCATGTTGAAAAATTGACCTACCTGATGAATAGTATTGCAATATTGAGAACTATAGTTTATTGCTAATTAATATACAAATTGAGAATTGTGCTTAATACTCTTGTATCTTTAAAACCAAAGGACAGTAGCATCCTAAATGAGGTAGAGATGAACTATCACTATTACAGAGGAGTTTGTCTTAAATAAAGTGAAACGGGGAGACTTCCCTTGTGCTTAATACTATTGTATCTTTAAAACTAAAGGACATTAGAATCCTAAATGAGCTAGAGATGAACTATCACTATTACAGAGAAGTTTGTCTTAAATAAAGAGAAACAGGGAAACTTCCCAGAATTGAGCAATTTTGTTACCTAAACTTGAGAATAATTTAGCCTGTATTAGTAAACACCTGTAAGAAGATAAAAATTCACATAGATAGAGGTCACAAATGAAGATGTATTAGATAGTGGGACTAGGAACATATCAATTTATTAACAGTTTTTGAGCTCATCTCAAATTGGGTCCACTATATTTTGGTTGATGCACAGAAAAATAGCACCATGTGTGCTTCTTTATCTCTGGGAGTGTGGAAATAAAATATTTCACATGATCTAAAGTGAATGAGATAGCATTTTATAGATTTAGGGACACCATACCCTCAATGAGATCTGTTACCCCATCTCACCTAGGGGTAACTAGAGGAGTACTAGAGATGTTGAGGTTAGCATGCCCTCTATGGTGAGCACATGTCCCCATGTTTGAGCCAGATGTTACCCCCTCTCACCTAGGGGTAACTAGAGGAGATCATTCTTCATGATCCACATTGCAGATAGTGGTCCCAGAGACAATGAACAACATTCTCCACAGATAGTAGCCCCTCAGATGCCTCCCCCTCATCATTGCTTAGCTCATTCACTTGATCAACAAGCTCATTGGATGATGGTGGTCCAATACATGAGGTACATTAGCTATTGTTTCATAAAAAGTGTTACATTTAATGTATTGGGAATTTAGGTAAGGATCATGGGTTGAAGTTAGATAATGAATCATGATTCTTGGAAGTTATGATTTTTTCCTTGTTTCACCTTAATGGCCATCATATGTACTCTAGTAAAGTGTTGTCACTCTTGGGAAAAAGAGGTACTACTGGGAGGCCTTGATAGGGGTAATGTACCCATACTTTTTCCATACTTAACACTTTCCATCTACATTCCTCTTGGTGTCCTATCTTTTGGGAATGACTATTACATGTATCCCAAAAAAAGGTTCGTACTTCATTCTCCTATGAGAAGAAGGCACTTGAATGCTCGAGGTTAATGCAACTGGTAAAAATAATGGAAAGAGCTTGTTATAGATGCAATAGAAATAAAGGGATATGAATAATAAATCAAAATCTAAGTTATCTTGAGCTTTACCGGGTACCCCCTCGCTATGAGGTTGATGATGTGGCCTTTGATTACGATGGTACACCTCTTTGGAGAGGTTATGGATCCCTTCTCCTTGATGATGTCATGGTTTTCACCTTGGACGTTGTGCATGTGATGGGACATCATGCTTGAGGATGATGGATCCATGCTTGAGCCGACCTAGCATTTGGATGATGAGTTGGCACTTTGTTGATGAGGAGATGTGACCTTCTTGATGAGGAGGCATGGCTTTTGATGATACTTTGTGTTGATATTATGGTAGTTGTGGGAGGTATTTACCTTCACGTGTAAACTAGATGAGAATAGAATATTTCGGGAAGAAAGAAAAAACCCTAATGAGTTGGCTAATAACCCTAGAAGACAAGTCGACTCAAGAGGATAATTGGTATTAGGTTATTAGCCTACAAGAGAAGAAGTCGACCAAAAGAGATAATATATACTGAACAGATAGATACCCAGAATGAGAAGTCGAACCAGGCAGTTAGCCAAAATTAGTATAAATACAGGAGGCCAGTTTTCATTCAGGAAGGCATTCTCAGAATTGTAGAGCAGCACTTGTGCGCACTACAATTGCCTAGTTTGTGCGTAGGTTTGGAGGAGAGCTGTCATTGTAGCTGCTACAGCTAGAAGATTCTATTTGGCTTGGACTATCTCTTGGTTATGGTTTGGACTATCTAATCAGCTCTTGTTTGGTGCACTATCCTTGGGGAAAGGTGTGCTACCTTTGTTTGTCTATCTATCCTAGTGTTGGCCCTTGACCAAGTTTTGAAGAATACTTGGTCATATTTGACCATTTTTGGGACTGCGACAACTTGCCAAAGATGGAGTGCAA
>JASDQU010752242.1:62858-76834 GCA_032191745.1 Picea mariana
GCATATTTTTCTCGTAGTCCCAAACGATTTTGAGAGTTTAAAAAATTTGTCGACGGTATTACAAATGGAAACAAGCTATTAAAATATGTTGATACAAGATGGATCTCATTGAATGGACCAGCTCAAAGATTATTTAGTCAGTACCAGTCCTTGGTAGGGGTGATGTATGAACATCGCTTCAGTGTAGATAAATCAAGATCTTCTCTTTCGATTAACTAACATAGAGACATTATTAACATTGGTTGGAATTCTTCCTATGCTATATGAAATGAATGTCCTCATGAAAATGTCTCAAAGTCGCACAATGTATATTGCAGAATACACAAATGAAAGAAAATTTGCATGCCTTTCATTGGATAATTTGTATACAATGCCAGTGTCTTTCGCAGGTCCACGGTTTACAAATTGGACTACGATCATTGATATAGAAAATACTAAAAATTATTTGAAGTTTGATGAAAAAGGGATACTATGTATGGAAGTGTGTGGGTATATGGTTCCTTTTCAATATATTGATAAGATAAGATGAAACACCAAAGAGCGCCTTGTGTCAAGAGACCTATTCGACAATGTTGTCATTTCAGTGAGACACAACTTTATAGAAATTGCAAAGTCGCTATCATTGGAGATAAGAGAACGATTCCCTTGAGGTGAATTGTTGGAGGCCATGTTTGTGGTGTACCCTGAATATTGAAACACTTTAAAATGTGAACCTACTTTAAAACGTGACTTTGTGGAAAAATTAAATACTTTAGTGGACCACTTTTGCAATAAGGTCGAGATACATGGAGAACAGGTTGAAGGTATTTTGGATCAATCAAAATTGTTTCAACAAGCCACATGCTTCGCTGAAACAATGTGGAATCAATTTCATGCTTTGGAGAATCCTCTAGAATATGGTGCAATAACAAGATTATGGACTATTTTGGGTGCTAGCCAATACTTATAGGGAAACATATGCAAATATTTCAAATTAGTAGATTTGTGTCAAACCATGATTTTTGGATCAGTGGAGGATGAGAGAATGTTTAGCGCACTATCATTTTTGAAGTCAAAGATGAGGAACAAGCTTGATAAACATATGGATATATGTTTAAGATTATATATAACAAAGTATGGCATTTCCAATTTTCCATATAAAAGAGCACTAGCTCTTTGGCGATCAGATTGTGATAGAAGGGGAGAAAACAATATAACAAGTTTCTCTAATGAACTTGATACATAACATAAATCTTTGGAGGCTCATAATGATAGTCTATCTGAAGAGGGTCTTGTTCAGAATGAAGAAAATGAGCACCAAGATGAGAACTGGGAAATTGATATACCACAACATTTGATCTAATCCAATATATATGAGGGCATAGATAACACTTATTTCAGTATATGTGTTCCATTGGTGGTGAAAGAAATAGTGAATGGAATAAAACAGATGATGTGATTCTTGTGATACTTTTTCCCTCTATTTTTGGAGTAGGTCAGAAATTATTTATCATAGGAAGATTACTATATTCCAATTTGAGGATTCTTTTAAGGTAAAAATAGGTTCTATAATCTATATTTTGTGTTTTTCATTGTAAAATTGGAGCCACATTTTCTTGATGCAAGCTATTTTAAGATTGATGATTTGATATTTAACTATCACAATGTCTCTTTCTTGTATGTGACAGAAAATGAAGTTGGAATTTGATGAAGATGGGACCTATCCCTTCACATAGATAGTGTCCTAGTATTAAAGGGTAGATACTCGATTTAACAAGAATTCTGCTAAGCAAGAATGGGCTCATTCAAGTAGATGAAATTGAATTCTTATATTGCTAATAATTGCCAAGATTCCATGACATATATGAGTGAACTCCATGTTGTTGGAATGAAAATATTAGTGCTTCTTTTCTCTTATGCATATTTAGGGGTATTTGAGCTTGGATAGTAGGATTTATTCTCAATCATTATTTCATTTACATTGTTTGGAGAAACTGGTCCAATACTTTTGTTGATAAATCTTCATTTCCATTTCTCAGCAAGATTTCAATATCCCAATTCTAATTATAACCTAAATACTAGAAGTAAAGATAACAATGGAATTAGAGGCTTCTCTTTGAGCAATATGAGATTCTCTACTATTTTTTTTCTTGATTAGTTACATGCTATGGCTTCTGCCTCGACTATCCACCAAAAATTTGATTGAAACTCACTTCATTGTGATGAATCATGAAACCATGTACCAACTGCCATTTACTGTAAACAGTTTCCATATATATCTTGTTGCAGTTGATGGTGTTATTTTGGATCTTATTGTATTTATCCAAATTAGGTTTGCATGCACCCACATCAAATTAGGATTGATGATTCTTGAGGACAAATGTTATTGTTTCTTGATTAGGTTTTGTTTACAGGATATGATTTCAACCACACCAATCCACTTAACATTGGTAGGAATTCACTTCGATGCGAAAAAATGGTGTACTATAACAACTGTTTACCATAGACAATTGCCACATTATATCTTTTTGCAATGGATGTGTTATTTCACTCCTTTTGGATTTATTGAAATTAGGTTTGTACTGATGCCTTTTTCTGACTTGCGATCTTGATGCATTCAATTTCATATTTTTTTTTTCTTTATGTTATTTCAGAAGTAATAGTATTGGTCATGATTCATCTCATAGTAGAGTAGAGTGAATATTTTGAAGTTGATGAGCAATTGAGAGCACAATCTAGACAAATTTATAACAACGTGCATATACATGAAAATGTAAATGATTATGATGGATGCATTTTAATTGACCTCTTATACTAAATCATCAAAAGGGGGTGCTAATGGTTTGGGTTTTAATTCAAAAATTGAGCAGAAAAATTTCACAATTAAATTTTAACCAAAGCTCTACTATCAATAACACTATGGACCTACAATGACTCCAATAAAAACCATTAGAATGCTTGGATCTTGAAATGGTATTCTATGTTAGTGTCTTGTGATTATTATTGGATCCAAATAATCTTATTTGGTGAGAAGAAAGCCCCTACAGTTTTGGTTTATCTATATATGCATATTCACCCCAAATAATGAGATTTCTGGATAACAATAACAACTCCAGAGTTCAAAGGTTGATCTTCACAATGTTTCAATTCTGTCTGCCTCTTCTATCTAAATTGAATGTTCATTGAAATAAATATCATTATGTGAGAACATCCTTAGACAATTTTGATGTCCTGCAGGTTCAACAAATTGTTCTTCTCTTCCTCTGTAGAAATCTACTTAGCCTTTCCTTTTCCTTTATCTTTCTTAGCAATTTGAATGGGCAAGGGCTCTTTGAAAACAAGTGAAATATGATAAGAACCAAAATGAACAATGAGCCTATCATAACACAAAAATGAGGCATTACTTTTATTATATTTTAATCAACTTCCTTCATTAGCAGGCCTAGATGAAGAAGTTTCATTCTGGTGGTTTCTAATCTAGACTAATATTGTTGTTGGGGTTTGTGATATATGCACAAGGCTCCAAAACAATTTTGGTTGTTGGTGCCAGAGAATCATTTGTTGTGCACATTATCACATAATTAATGTATTATGTCATTGGGGTTTGAGGATTATATTACATGCATGCAAATGCCAAATGGTTAATATAATTGAATTGAGGAGTAGATGCTCATAGGCATTGGGTCATATCACAAGCATGCACTTGCATTCACAATTGGAATTTTGTTGTGGATTTTCCAATCTTGAAGCCAACCTTATGGACAAGTTCCAAGAAAGGGTGAACTGAAAAATTCCATGCCAAAAAATTCTCCGAATCAAATTCTTGAAGTGATCCCTCTTAGGAAACCCTAAACAAACAGAAAAATAAAAAAACCCTAGATCCACAATCCTTAGGACAATGCCTTTATCCATAATCTTTGGATCAGTTGTAAAGAAGATGATCAAAAATTCTGGTTCACAAAAACTTGGTGATGCCCATAGGCTAAAAGAATAAGTCACTTGTATAAGAGAGCAATAGCTCATGTTGATGTTGCAAACAAGTCTTGAGTCTATATTTATACTCAACCCAAGAGGTATGGTGTCCTTTCCAAGAGGAGTTATGGGCTCACATAATGACAAGTTGGGTCTTAACTGGTTAGGAATATAATAAATGAGTGTTGAGCCCAACCCTAGAAACACACTAAAATGATTACAAAGTGAGGGACACTCTATGCATATTGATATCTATTATAGACTCGACATTTGTAGAGGTCCTCTGCCCTAGGGATGATCTCTTATTTATTGATTAGGATTTTGAATCAGAGTGGCCTTGTGCTGGAAGACTTATTACAAGGGACCATCATTGAAGTGCTGCAAACTATATTGCAGGTCTTATTGAAGCATAAATACTTTGATTCAACATGTTATTCATCTAATCAACCTATTCTAGGAAGAGGATATGTTTTCTCCTATATTATAATCTTCAGTGTTTTGTGTTCTTAAATATAAGTTCACTTATGTTTAATTCATCATGAGAATGAACACTTTAGTTCGCTTATGTTTAAATATAAGTTCACTTCAGTGTTTTCTCCATTAGAATGAACACCATGAACACTATCCCATTGAACACGGACCTGGAAGAAGCAACAAGTCATCATATTTTCTGTTAAGTATTATGTTTTTTAAGGTTGTTATAATTCTAGGTTTATATTGTAGACTATATAGCATCAAGAAATACTGGGAAATATTGTCTAAAGATATAGATAGGCTCTGTAATAGGTATGATACTATGTCGTTGGAACTATTTTTTGCTCAAAAAAATTGAAACAAAACTGTGATGTAAATTTTCTACTGGCACTGCCAGAGCTTTGATCAATATAAAATTCCCCAATTATGGTTTTAAAAAAATATCCTAGGAGAATTTAAAGCAGACATTGAAATTTGAAGAAATTTGAACTCCAACATTCAAATGTGGAAAAACCTGTGATTGAGGTCTAAATACCACAATGTTAGTGCTACTTGGTTTCTCAAAAGGTATCTCCCCGCAGCCTGGTGCACTCAAGAAGACATGCATCGATCTCGGTGCAACAATGTATGATGGCACAGACAAAGAAGCCTCTTGGAAGCATACAATAGTTATGCAACAGTGGTAGAGTGAAATGGGCATTCATGTGACAGTCATAGAGGGTGCAGGGTAGTGATGTCATAGTGGCAGAGGGCGCTGGGCTATTTCCTGTTCTTGATATTTTCTTTAATGAACGTGTTTTTTGTTTAGAAAGTGTTGTTCATAGTTCAATTTAGAAAAATTAAGAATTAGAGTTGTTTTATTTTTAGCATAATTTTCTGAATTTGGAAAATCACTTGAGAGAGTTCTTCCAAGATTAGATGGGGTGCTTTTTCCATGCTAGAGGACACATGCATTTATGTAATCTATCTTCTCCATGTTGGGCACTCCATTTAAGGGTTCCTCTCATGCAATTTTGGTGTGCTCCTCTAGAGAGCTTTAGGATTTTCTATTTTAGGAAGCCCTTCATGTTGGTTGGGCACTTTGTTTTAAGAAGCTAGGGTTAGAAGGTGGTCCACAGAGATGGTTTTATTGTTGTAAGAAAACTAGACATAGTGTCCTATTAAAGCAAGGCAGAGTGTGTGGTGGATTGATTCCAGTTTTGAGTCACTGCATGTATTTCTTACAATTAATAGAATCAGATGTTATTGAGAGTTCATATTTTATCAGAGTGATGTGTTTGCAGAACTAGTATTCAAAATATACTATTTTGATCAGTGTGTACATTTTCAATTGCCAAGGTTGTTAGGTCTTGTATTTCTGAGTGCATATATGTTTACCATGATCTGAAAATTCTAACAAGAGCACATGAAAATTCTATATCATTACAAGAGATATGTCTGCAAGAGCAGGGGTAACTACAAATCAAGGCGAGTAGTAGAATTCTAAATAGTATTCAGGGGCTTGTCAAGATAGGTTTTCAAAAATATATAGAGATCTATAACAGACATGAACAAAAAAAAATTGCACATTATACTGTTTATATCGAAAACTAGAAACACAGAAAAATAGATTGTACAAACTATAATTGTCATCAAAAGAATATTTTTGAATCCTTTTCGAGTTTAGAGCTAATTATAATTTTATCCTTCATTTGTTATTTGGAGTATTTCCTGATATTTATTGTGCACTGCTTCATAGGTTACAACAAGGCACGATCCATCTGGGGATTGATCTTCCCTATGAGAAACAATCAGCAAAATGGATCCTAAGAGGATCATGTATGCATAAAGAATCAAGGAGCATTGTGTATGGATAAAGAATCCTAAAAAGGTTGGGCATAGATTCAACTCTGGATTTAAGAGGATATGTAATAATCGGTGTCAATACTTTATAATTTATTTATCCAGTGGTTTGTAGTTATATATTGGTAGCAATGCATAACCATCATTTTATTCTCAAAAAACTGGCTTTGGATAACAAAAAGAACAAGTTAATTGTCATTCATAGTTTCTCTATTTTCTTTTGAAGGGAAAAGAAGATCAACATATTTTACAAAGGTTGCCATGTTGTAACAAGAACAATCAAATATTACTATGATGCTTCTGTATTAGTGAACACCTCTCTCTTTTGCTGCCATTGTAGGGGTCCATATGATATGAAAAGTTATTTTGGCTATGCAATAAATGTCATGTTCAATAAAAAAGCATCATCTATAGATATACCTAGAAACATGTAAAGTTGACCCTGCACCCTTTGAGAATGAAAAATTCATTGCACAACATCTTGAAGCACGAAATTCTTCTTTTCCAATGGTGAAACTAACATGAAATTGAAATATACATTATATATGTTTCTCTTCCTAAGTGTACTTCTACCAAAGATTCAAACATATCAACAACAATATAATGTAAAGGATAGTAATAAATGTCTGGAGAAAACTCCAATTAGAAGACCATGCCATCTTTGCATCCTTAATTCTATGGTCTATTAGTGGAAATAAAATCACAAATTTTATCGGTGGGTCTTAAGACCTACATATAAATGGAATAAGCATATCTAAGGAATAGGAAACAAAATCACAATACTTATCAGTGGGTTTGGGTAATGAGATCTAACTGAAAGTAATGTTCTTGAAAATAGTAGCCAAGATACACCTCTGCTTTATCAGAGCATCTTTCCCTTAACATACTTCTGGCATCTTCAATGTGTTTCTAGAATCCTTTTAACTCAGATGTTTTCTACAATAGATAACAGTTTTCATATAGCTCAAAACTTGTGTATTTAAAAGCATTCTTAGATGAAGAAAACTAAATGCATTAGTTAGTAGAATAATTTAGAATGATATTTGCTCACTTCTACTCAATGTGAAGGCTTCAAGAGAGTTTTTTCTATCCATAATAAAAATGAAATGCATGCAGATATCATCCATGAAAAAATTTAGTGCTAATGTACATTATTTCAGCATAATAAGTAACCATAGAAAGAAAAACATGGCCAACTTGTTCAATTTGATAGCAAAAGAAAATAGATGAAAATAGGTCAAGATTACCAATGAAATCAACAACCTCATTGAAAGGTAAAGTTTGTTCTTCTTTAAGGCAGTGATAAGTGAAAAAATTCTTATATAGATTTTGGCACTTGGGCATTGTTTCTAATTACCAATGAAGTCAACATTATTTGAGAGAGAATTAATATGCTCCAAGGGTGGGAGAAAGGAAATGTTGTTTTGACTTCATAAATACAAGTTTAGAGGGCCAATTCTCACTGGCAGAGAAATCAAGAAAAGTTTTTATAAAATTTGGAATGAAATTTTGCAGTTGTCCATGGCATTGTTTCTAATTACTTCCAGCAAAAGGCTCAAACCCCTGAAGTTTTTCACATGTGAACTTAGCTGATAGCGGCCTTATAACTATTAGTTTGACATTCAATTTTGTGAATGTGATTTCATTGCTATCATTAGTATGTGCGATATACACTTTGGCATTGGGATAGCGATATCATTTATCATTATCATAGACTAAAATGATGATTCACATGTCAAATTGACTTTGAATATATAGAGGTAGCAAATGATTTACATTTGGAAATTTAGCATGTGACAAAATAAACTAAAATAATTTACGGGAGAACATCCTAGGACAACTGTGATGTTCATTGAAATCAATATCATTATGGGAGAACATCCTTAGACAATTGTGATGTCCTGCAGGTTCAACAAATTGTTCTTCTCTTTCCTCTGTAGAAATCTTCTTAGCCTTTCCTTTTCCTTTATCTTTCTTGGCAATTTGAATCGGCAAGGGCTATTTGAAAATAGGGGCAATATGCTAAGAACCAAAATGAACAGCAAGCCTGTCATAACACAAAAATGAGGCATTACTTAGATTGATCATTAATCAACTTCCTTCATTAGCAGGCCTAGATGAAGAAGTTTCATTCTAGCGGTTTTTGATCTAGACTGCTATTGTTGTTGGGGTATGTGCTATATGCACAAGGCTCCCAAAAAAATTTGGTTGTTGGTGCAAAATAATCATTTGTTGTGCACATTATCACATAATTAATGTATTATGTCATTTGGATTTGAGGATTATATTACATGCATGCAAATGCCAAATGGTTAATATAATTGAATTTAGGAGTAGATGCTCATAGGCATTGGGTCATATCACAAGCATGCACTTGCATTCACAATTGGAATTTTGTTGTGGAATTTCCAATCTTGAAGCCAGCCTTGTGGACAAGTTTCAAGAAAGGGTGAACTGAAAAATTCATACAGGATCTAGTCCCATATCTGGAAAATGCCAAATAGGTAACAATTTGATGTCAACAATAACATAATTGAATAAATATCATAATATGTTCCATCTAAAATCTAGATTCTTACCATCAAAGAATATGCAAGAATGTTAACATCTTGGTGAATAGTTGCCATTGGGAACGTATTCCCCCACAACAAGGGCACTTATCAGGGGAAACAACAAAACAAGAAAAACATAAGTTTATTGAGAGGCTACTCATTTGTATGGATCAAGGGTCAAATGAACATGGAATTAGAATTTAAGAGAAACTAGTTTTTAAAGCCTTCTCAGATGGCTAACATAATCCTCATCACCTGTTGTTAAATACCAAAAGATGTGTTAAATTCAGCCAAGCAATGAAAAATCATATCAATTTTTGCATACAATTGAACCTATTAAATTCAAATCAATAAATACTCTCAGAAGATTTGGACAATTTGATCTGAATTGAGACATTCTGCATTACCATCATCATAAAAACCACAACAATAATGAGAGAAGAAGATTCCTAGAACATATGAATAGTTCATTATTATTAATCATGAAGCAGATCTCTTATGGTCTTTCAAATAAAATTTTGCAGCTAAGTGGTCAGATGAATCATGAACTCTTTGTGTCTACAAATAATTAATCATAACAAGGAATACACATATCCTTCCTTAAAATTGATTTAGGTTTCAAGTTAGTTGCCCATTGACTTAGGTCATTAATCATTCAGCAAGTTTGCAGCCTCTCCCAATCTAAAATTGCAACAATTGAGTAATAGTGAAACATAAGACCATTATAAATACATTCCCAACTTAAAACCCCCCAAAAATGACTGATCTACAAACTACTAGTACATAAAAATATCAAAGGGTTCATTGCCAACAATTCTTTCTAGTGTATATAATAAGACATTGAACACTGCCATTCATCTGGGAAGCCTTGAAATCTAGAGTGACATCTAGATTACCAATGCTAGGAAACTTATTCACAGATGGCATGGACAACATGATTGTAAAATGAAAATATACAGAAGCGGCTAATTTGAATAGTTGCAGAGGACATGTATCTCTCCTGGGAAAATTTTAAATCTCTCTCGCATATACTACCACAACAAAAGTAAAGTTCAATATACATCATATTTTTTGTGCATCCAAATCATTCAATTCGTCATTTTGATCACTTTGATGAGGTTCTGATGATTCCCCCGTACATGAACTTGGACCATTCTCTATACCTACAAAACACAAACTTCAGTAAAACTAAACTGATGCAGAATCCTTGCTCTCTAACATAGTAAGTTATTTCCATCTTACAAACCTTTCAAAATTGAAGCATGCACATGCTGAAGAGGAGACAAATAATTGGGTTGAGAAGAAGCCCTAAAGGTTGTAGAAAAAATCCACAAAATTACGCATAAGATCAGCTCCGACAGGCTAATAACCACTTCAATTTCAACTGCAATGATTTAATCATAGGAAAAGTAAAATAAAGAACTATGTGGGAAGAAGTAACTTTCTACTAAAAATGGATGCATGGTCTATAACTGATAAATTATAAAGAAAGAGGAAAAAAAATCTTAGATGTATTGACATAATAAAGAATGGCTATAATAGGAAAAAGTAAATTTTAGAAAAAGAAGTGAACAAGTAGTCAAGAATTTGTTCTTTAATAGTGTCCTCATGAGAAGATAAGAAGGTCATGTAAACCCTACCACAAGTTAGCCAGAGAAGTGGGTTCATGCACTTGCTGAAGAGGAGCCAAGGAAGTGGGTTGAGAAAAGCCATAAAGACTACAGAGAAGTGGGTTTATCATTGTATTTCAAGGTTAATTATTGTCCAAAGGTTGCAGAGGTTAATCTTCATGCTAATGGTATATTTAAAGGACTTAATATGTTGTCTTGATGCATTCTTTACGCAATTCCTTCATCCATTATTGACTAGCATTTATGAGGTTTGTCTTGGCTTTGTTTTTGGAAATTAAAATATGAGATAAACTTATATTGAGGGCTATTTTAATTCTCTGGTGAAAAGAGCAGCATCGCAATTGAAGAAATTGAGTACAAAGTGCTCTTCCCGGTGCTTTGAACTCTTATTTGGAGATTTATATAATTTGCATGAATAGATGCCAATCCCATAGCCTCATACATGATAAAATCTTATGGAAACTCTGCAACCCTGCCAACCCCAAAATGGAGAAAACTATTGTTTCCGTCTTTTCTTTCTCTTGTTATTCTTCCCAGATTCTTGCTTGTTGATGTTCTTAAATTATAGAAAAGATGGAAAGTTCTTCCTCAAAAATATATAGGCGTTGGGAATGGTTCATATATATTATCCCAATTCCTGTTTACTCCTTCAACTTTGGCCCAGTTCTGAGGGTTAACTATTCCACCAAAATTTTCTACACTGGCACCCAAAGATTTGGCACATGTAATAACCAATCTCCTATTTTTAAGGCACTATTTCTACAAAAGAAAAGACATGTGTGCCACTTTGACTATTTTCTAGTCTTGGGCCTATTTGAGAGATCCTCTTGATTTGATGGAACTTTGAACCTTATCTGACCAATTCCTGTGAAATGGCATTCTACAACCAGTTTTCAGTGCACATAGTGTAATTTTCTTGTTTTGCACTAAATTTTTTTCTTGTTTTGCACTGAAAAATTAGTTGTATACTCTGATTTTGCCTTTCTTGCATGCTTGATTGATTTTTGGAAGTCTTAGAAGCTGAAGAAGAGTTGGAGAAACCTTCCCTAAACATCATTGTTAGATGAGCTATGGTTACTTTTAGTACTTACCAAATCATCATCTAAACTAATTGCTTGAGCCTTAGATTCCCTTTTTATTTTGTCTTCCTATCCTCCATAGTTTAGTTCCTTCATAAATATCCCAACAATATTTTCACATTGATCTCTCAAATGAATGGCATGTCTGGAGCATGAACACTTTATTAGAATTGGCCAATAGAATTTCTATCTTTCAGGATCAGACTTCTTCCCTAGCTTGTTAAAGGCTCTTCCCATTAGTCATTGATATTTATCAACATTTGATGTCTCGCCCTTAAAACTAACCATTGAATACTTGACTAGTTATGACCAACAACACAATTAATATTCTTACAAGACTATGCCAGACTTGGTACCAAACCCAACATTGTCACTTTGGAATCCTTATCAAATGTCAATATGTACCCAAACATCCATATCTGCAAGATAAGATGACTTAAGGTTCATAATAATTTGATTTCTATTATCTAAAATTTTGATGGTGCACTTTTGAGCGCTAACACTCACAACATTAGCAATAGACATCAACCACATAACTTATCTCTTTTTGCCTTTCACTCTCCTTTGAATGTGCATGCATACCCCAACCATATACTTATGGATTCTTTGAAGCTACTCTCAAGGCAATTCATGACTTGTCAAGGCAAGGCAAGACATGTCAAGGCAAGGCATGGATTGTCAAGGCAAGGCATGGCATGTCAAGGCAAGGCAAGGCATGACATGTCAAGGCAAGGCATGTCAAGGCAAGGCATGCCATTTCAAGGCAAGGTATGTCAATGAAAGGCAAGGTCTACCAATCAGGTTAGGAAATTGAGGCTCTAGGTGAGGTTGTTGGAGGATCCCCTAAACTTTACAAGGTTTTATAATTTAGTGAAAGATTCACCAATATTTTAAAAGATTTTATAATTTAGTGAAAGATTCACAAATATTTTACAAGATTATATAATTGACTAAAAGATTCGCCAAAAAATTATATATACATTTTATATTATTGATAAAATAGCCTTCAATTTTTCCTATGTATCATGGGGATTCACCTATTTACTATACATATAAATTTAAGGGGGGTTCTTAAAATCACCCCTAGACATGAAGGAAATTACACATGAAGGAAATTACACATGAAGATACAACACCCATGGGTGGATAGTATAAGTCATGCCACTTTCGGTGGTATCTGGCACGTCACGTGGATCCTCATGATTGAGGAGAAATGAATTTTTGAAGATGACAATGTGAATTGAACCAGAAACTACATGTCAGCCCTAATGTTAAAATGAAGTGACATAAAGGGTATAAATACATCTCATTATACCTTCATTTTTCAACACACACAAGTTTATTAATGAACAAGGAGACATAAGTCGAATTTCTAAGGAAATATGAAGTAAAGAAGGCCAAATTTCAAGGGAGGATGAAGTCTTTTGGTGATGTGTTCTAAGTATTTCCAAAATATATCACCAGATAAAGATTGCACAAGAAGGAAAACATAATACTACCTTTGCAACATAATGGGGAAGCTACCAGTACACAATGATTCCTTTTGGGATAAAGAATGCACCCGCAATTTTTTTGAGAGTAGTTGTCACAACCTTTAAGGAATTTATTCATAAGTTCCTTGAATTTTATTTATATGATTGGAATATGTTTAGTATATTAAACGATCATATACAAGTATTGAGATTAATGTTGGATAGGTGTAGACAATGTCATATTTCATTGAATTTGAAAAAATGTATTTTTTGTGCACCTTTTGGAATTTTGTTGGGCCATGTGGTATGTAAGTAAGGCTTAATAGTGGATCTTGCCAAGATTGTTGTGATTTTGGACTTACCACCACCTACACCAGTATGATAGTTAAGAGAAACACCAAGCCATACATGATATTATAGGAAGTTCATTAATGGATATGCGTAGATTATAACACCCATGGAGAATGTGTTGAAGAAAGAAGCTAAATTTCAATGGAATGAGGACTGGCAGAAAGGGTTGGACACATTGAAGAAGAAGCTAGTGATTGTACTAATTATGATATTCCCAGATTAGAAGAAGGAATTTCATGTTCATATGGATGCATCATCCATAGCTTTGGTTGTAGTATTATCTCAACCAGGAGAAGGAGAGTTAGACCACCCAATTATGTTTGCAAGAAAGAAGTTGTCAACAGTAGAAAAAAACTACACTACAACATAACGAGAAGGGTTCGAAATGGTGTATGTGCTAAAAACGTTTAGACACTATTTGTTGGGTTCCCATTTCAATATGTATACATACCACTCTGCACTAAGATACTTAGTGAACAAGCCAGTGTTGGGGTGGAGAATTTGTAGATGGTTACTTTTGTTCGAACATTATGTCTTTGAAGTCATGATCATTAAGCTAGGAAAACTGAATGCTAGACAAAATCACTTATCATGCATTCTATCAGGATAAAATGCAGATAATAT
>JASDQU010752243.1:6733-22324 GCA_032191745.1 Picea mariana
AGATTCTCTCAGATGGAGGGAGAAGACTATGATGATTTCTTGTTCTAGTACACCAGACTTATCTCTATATAAGTCATTACATCATCCGCAACATCCATGAGTCGGAATTCTACATCAAACGAATGCAAAGAATGTTCTCCAAAGAAATTGAATAAAGAGCGTATGAAGAGCAATCTCAAGACTTTGAGGCATACCAGAAAGAGACTCCTGTATGCAAATAAGAAGAAGACAACTTGGTGGAGAACCTCCAGTGCACAGCAGAAGAGTGGTGAAGATTTCCTATAACATCAAGATGACTACTCAGAAGATCAGATCTCATGATGACAGAAGAAGTACCACATGGATATGTTCCAGTTCTCCAACTATGATATACTCTATTGTTCAGATCTACATGAAGGCTTCACAGTGTTCCAAATTAGAGTACAAGCATTACATTATCCATGATAAAGTCCAGAAGGGAGAAAAATGATTTCTCCAATACATATCTCCATAGATGAGCAATAAGCATACATTTTGGTAAAGCCTCTATTCAAGATGAAAGAACTTGCATACTCAAGCTAGAGCTCATGGAAATAACTCTCTTAGCTGGAAGGGAAGACTCTCCAAACTAGAAGAAGGTACGCAAACATTTATTTTTGTGATTGAAATAACTCTCAAGTTAGGAGGGAGCACTAAAAATATTATTTATCTTTATAATTGAAAAATAGTCCAAATTGGACAGATGCTTTCCTGTTCGGAAAGTGGATTGAGATTTCTAACAGACAGTGACTTCCCATTGCAGTTAACATGGGAGGCAGACTGATTGTTGATGTATCATAGACAGCGACTTCCCATTGTGGTTAACATGGGGAGTGGTCTAGGACAGTCATTATTCTTGGCAGTCACTCTGAGTAGTGGTCAAGTAGAATGGTCTGCCTCATCAGGCAGTCATTCTTTTGAAGTTTACAGTTGTGAGCAGTTTCTAAGAATGGTCCATTTTGGAGGTTGATGCAAGACAGACATTCCTCGAGGGTTATACATTATCTCCAGGTTACACTTTGTTTAGTGTCGGAGGAATGGCCCGGGGTGAGGAATGGTCTGGATAGTTATTCCTCGAGGGCAGACTCATTCTCTCCAGGTTACACTTTGTTTAGTGTCAGAGGAATGGCCCAGGGTGGGGAATAGTCCAGGCTCAGCAATCAGGGATAGTCATTCCTTAGGGCAGACTCATTCTCTCCAGGTTACACTTTGTTTAGTGTCGGAGGAATGGCCCAGGATAAGGAATGGTCCAAACATTTCTTAGGGTTTATACATTCTGTCCAGGGTGCACTTTAATTAGTGTAGGAAGAATGGCCCAGGGTGGGAAATGGTCTAGGCTCAAAAATAAAAAATAATCTTTTCTTCCTTGTTTGTGAAGAATAGGGCAGATATCCCATTGTTGATGAGGGAAAATATTCTTTCAAATCTCACAAACGTGAGTGAAAGATCTACCCAGAGGATTCAATTTATCTTTAACAGTATTTTCTATGCAGGATGGCATCAGATGATTGTTATGGAGACTACTTGTCTCTAGACAGTAGAGATATACTACTGTGGTGGATATGTTCCACTATTCGTGAGGCAGATATTCTTTCAGAGCTCACAAATGTGAGTGAAAGATTGGCCCAGATAATTCAATCTATATCATAACATTGTTTCTATGCAGGATGCTATCAGATGTTTNAGGAATGGCCCAGGATAAGGAATGGTCCAAACATTTCTTAGGGTTTATACATTCTGTCCAGGGTGCACTTTAATTAGTGTAGGAAGAATGGCCCAGGGTGGGAAATGGTCTAGGCTCAAAAATAAAAAATAATCTTTTCTTCCTTGTTTGTGAAGAATAGGGCAGATAGCCCATTGTTGATGAGGGAAAATATTCTTTCAAATCTCACAAACGTGAGTGAAAGATCTACCCAAAGGATTCAATTTATCTTTAACAGTATTTTCTATGCAGGATGGCATCAGATGATTGTTATGGAGACTACTTGTCTCTAGACAATAGAGATATACTACTGTGGTGGATATGTTCCACTATTCGTGAGGCAGATATTCTTTCAGATCTCACAAATGTGAGTGAAAGATTGGCCCAGATAATTCAATCTATATCATAACATTGTTTCTATGCAGGATGCTATCAGATGTTTGTTATGAAAAACTATATGACAGTAGATGAGGACTATTGTGATGAATATGTTTCACTGTTCGCAACCATATGTTGTTGATCAAGTACTTGTGTGTTACTTGATGTGGTAGTGAACCACTGGATTATAGTTATGTACTACTATGAATAGACACAGTTGTGCTCTATCCTTGTTCTAATTACCTTGAAGACTATCAGCAGTTTATTGGAGATAATGATCATTCAGATGGATGATGAACAGAGATTTTCCAGATGGAAAATAGTTCAGAACTTTTACTCCTCTTGTATCACTCTATGGTGAGAGTGACTTATCCAGCATCATATCTAATTACTCAGATGAAGTATGGTTTCGAGAGATGATGCAGCTGATGGTGATGGTGATGCTCATGATATAGTCATGAAATAGTCTAGATAACTATATTGATGCTATCGGGTAAATGGTATGTTTTGTGCTCAAGTCCATTACCTGTAAATACCTCTCTAACTAGGAGGGAGTGTTAATATTATGGTAGTTGCGGGAGGTATTTACCCCCACGTGTGAACCTAACGAGAATAGAAGACTCCGGGAAGCAAGAGAAACCCTAATGAGTTGGATAATAACCCTAGAAGCCTTGTCGGCTCAAGAAGATAATTTATATTAGGCTATTAGCCTCCAAGAGAAGAAGTCGACCAGAAATAATAATAATATATTGAACAGACACTTATCCAGAAGGAGAAGTCGACCCCAACAAAACTAGCAGGACTACTATAAATACAGGGCACCAGTTCTCATTTGTAGCATCTTAGAATTGCAGTTTTCCCAGTTGGTGCGCACTGCAGTTGCAGTCTTGTGCGCAGATTTGAAGGAGAGTTGCAGGTGCAGCTGCAGCAGCAGCTAGTTTTCAATTTTGGCTTGAATATCTCTTGGCTATGGTTTGGACTATCTGATCAGCCTTTTGTGATGCGCTATCCTTGGGGAAAGGTGTGGTACTCTTTGTTTGGCTATCTAGCCTAGGGTTTGCTTCCGAAGGAATTCTCAGTCAAGGTTAAGGTGCTCGGAGGGAGGCTTCGGCCTATGGTTGGGTGACGAAGGTATCGTCAATGGTAAAACGAGCACACCATCTTCTATATTCTAACAATTGTGAGAATACAATATCATTATCATCATGATATCTTGAATAGTAAGATATCACAAAACATCTCATCATAAAAATTGCATTAAGTACCACATGACATCATACAAATATTATCATAAAATAATTTCATACATTAGGAGATATTATCATAAGATCACAACCTCAACATGGCTTGTCAAATATAATAAACGGAACCACATGTTATCCTAACATCATATCATATCATCATGAATATGATAATCATCTCAACACATATCATATGCAGGGTAAATAAATACCATGATTCATTGGCAAAATCAAATTTACTAGTCTGAAATAAATATCATGATTCATCAACAAATTTAAAATTACTAGTCTGCATAATTACATAGCAGATGCTAGATTTTATCTCTAAATAATGATTTATCATCAAAACATCCATATAGCCCATGGATTTGTTGAGTTAAGTTTAGCAACCCAAGTTAGGTGATAAGTTTCTTGATTGTCATTTCCTCTTCTTTCAACAAGAAGGCGGGCATTTTATTGAATATGGATAGTCACCCTATTAGATGTCAGGTTTCCCATTTAATCCATTTAATTTTTCCTTTAGCACTTGAGCATTTAATTAGTTTAGGTGCCTAAAGTCACTCAAACATGCAAAGAATCCTCTTAGCAAGTTTCACCATGCAAATGAAATCCATCCCTTTATCATTACACACATAAGCTAAATTGTGCACTGAATCCCCCAATAGAACTCACTTAGAATTTCGGGGATTCATGGGCAACACGGGGTTACACGGATTTCCTAGCTCACCCTCTACATACCCAACAAGACTGGTAGGTAACAATGACAATTCCAATGGTTAGAATGGTTCAATTTCCAAATAAAAATACTATTAAAATTTAGAACACCAAAAATGCATCCATAGAACACGATATTGGATTTTTGAGTTTATTGTTCTCCCACGTTGCTTCAACAAGAAAATATATAGACTCAAGCACCACATAAAATGAAATACCAAGTGCCATAGTTTAATCTATAATGTTATAGTTTAGTTTATAAGCATCTTCACATATGAACTGAAGATACCCAATAACACAGATGAAATTTCAATGAACTATATAGAAACCATTTTATTTGTTTACTATTTGTTTGAAGAAAATTCATTTCTTATTACTCATAATACTATTCCAATTACCCTAAGTATAGTAAAAGAACCAACTCTCCCATGGAAAAAGAGAACCATAAAGACTTGGTCTTGAGCCACTTATTATTACATTAGAAGGGCATTGATAAAACTATGTACTTGACTTCAATTAATCCTTGAAGATAACAATGATACATATCATATGTCAATTCAATCTTGACAACTCAATTCACTTGTTTCTTTTTAATTCCAATAAGTATTTATTATGACCATTTTAAGAGAATTATGATATTTCTGATATTATTATTATTATTTATATTTAATAATAATAATATGGGGCATGACAACGACTAATTTTATATCACCATGCATGTGTGTGTGTACACACACAAAGAGAGAGAGATGCACACACAAATATGTGTGTGTGTACATACACATATATAACACACAATGACATTTCAAATATCTTCTCATTTAACTATATATTTAACACACATTCTTGTCAATTATGTTGTACAATAATGGCATTTCCATAAACGTTTATCATAACTAAATCAAATTCAATTCTAAACACAACTTGTAGACATAGAAAGGTTCCATTGATGAAAATCCTCAAAACAATGTGTTCTAAGAGTTCGAACTTATACCAACCAAAAAAATAAAATATTTGAGCAACTACTTCAAATTTCTAATAAAATTAATAGTCATAAATCATCCAATATGTGAATAGTATTAGAGCCTGCACAAAGATTGAGATATGCAAATATAGATAAAAATATCTTTCATTTCCTCTTATATTCTACTTAAACCCATTTGAAGAAACCCCTATTTTGGGTTAGAAAACCACTAGAGAATACAAGATGAAGGTTTTTTTAACTAGTGCAGAGCATAATCCCTCTACAACCCATATTTATGTAACAAATACTACACATAGATATTCTAGACACCTCACAATGAATACAAATTCAATATGTTTTATCATTTTGCATTATTTGTTTAGAAAACATCATAATGCACAAATGTTTATCTATATTTAACATGAAGAATTAAAATGGGTGGTTATGCTGAAGGAAAATTTGAGTAAAAGTTGTTCACATGCCTTTAATAATGGACTCACAATAAAGTGCTTAAGCAATGTATATTATTTGAGCTTATCACATACACGAACATATTCATCCACAAAAATGTCCATATGAATTTCATTAAAAGTGACTTACTACATTGTGGAAAGAAGTTTGGGATAAACTTTCTCAATGCTTTAGATGGATCTACGGTTGATTTGACTTCCTCTGTGAGTAACTTGCATAACATTGGTTGAGTAAATAAACTCAACCTTGAGTTGAGGGGATACCAGTTAATCAAGGTGCCCTCGTGCCTTATCAAAAGTGAGATTGATTATCGATGGTTGTTTTTAATTTCCCTAACTTTTGTGAAACTTTTGTGGAATAAGGATGTATAAGATTTTGAAATACACTAGTGCATTATAAACAAAAATATATCCATGGATAGTGGGGTTTATGTTTCCATATCAATAGAATTCGGCATATTGAAAATTGTGTTTTCAACAGAATGCTCTTGTTTTTGGAAATGCTTCAATAAAGTTGCCTTTAGGGCCTATATTACAAAGGGTGGGCTTCCTTCAACTTCTTTGATATGTTTGAGGGGGATTTATTCCACTCATGTCACCCAATACCTTGGGTAAAGTCCTTTCATTAGTAAGGTTATGCATGGTGAGATCCTAGTCAATTTCACTATGTTTCTTAACAAGATATCCATTGGGGTCTTGATCTATCCTTATAACAAAGTGTTGTTCCTAGCTATGATGGTTGATCCAACTAATTAAGAAGGTCTTAATCAACCCTTCTAAAAATGGTTGGGTCTTGCACCCATCAATTCTTTTCAAGAAAGGTCTTGTGTGGACTTCACTAGGCTCTGTATCAATGTTATTTTCTCCCAAAGGTATCACTCGAGCTCAAGAAAGCAAGGTCTTGATTGTGAGATTCAATCCATCCAAAAGGATCTTGATCAACCCTTTGCAAGAAGAGACACACACCTAACCTCCTTCATTTCAAACCCATGCCATATAGATAGATCATGACACAATGGGGATGGGAAAATGTGGGACAAATTAACACACCATCGAACTCAACACTAAACCAATGCATCATTGGACCATATTKTCCTTATGGATGTTCAATACCATACGTCTCATAAAAAAATCAAATAATTTCATGAGAGAAAGCCTTATCTAAATCAATATTTCTTAATATTTCCATTAAATAAATAATGAATYGTGATCTATTTAATCTTCTTTATTTTTAACCTTCTTTACAATATATTACATACTTGTATTGATGAAATCATTGCCCTATGCCACATCTATTGAGCTAAGAAAGGACCCAAAAATATATTACTAGAGTTCATCCCATATAAGTAACCAACCCAACCTTTGTATTGGTGGCAAGTTGTGGTGAACCTTGATTTATACCAAAAAAATTGAAATTGGGTGTTTTTTCAAGAGGAACTCAAATCCATTGATGGTTTCTTAGATTTTGCACAAAAAGTTTTAGAAATTGACCTGAGTGTTGTTATCATATTTTTTTCCTTCAAAAAATTGTAAAAAGAAGAACAAAAATCTCCCACTTTGGGTCCAAAAAAGAGCTCTGATACCATTTGCGATGAACCTTGATATATAAAGAGAGAATAAACCATAAAACTTCATAATTAAACCATCATCTTCATAAAACATCAAATTATACATGTTATAAGGAACACGAGAATATAAAGAATAACTCTTAAGGTAGGGTAACACCATCAAATACTAATTATGGAATGAATCACTCCACAAGCCATGCTTGCTACAAAACAATACCTCCAACATATCTCCAATGCAATGAAACTCATGTCTATTTATAATTTCTCATGAGTACTATGAGGTGTCCATGCCAACTACCCCTTGTTGTTATATTATTTTTTCTTAACTCCATAGTGGACCTATTCCATGATTATCGCCACATTACATTCACTATTCCCTTGGGTACCTCCCTAGGTTCCCCATATTATACAACCTAGGTACATTAAATTCCATCTACCTTTGTATGTTTTGTCCCATAAACATTTTTGATGCAAAAATGCGCAACAAGAATCCTGGCTGCAAAATATTTCAATGCATTATATTTATTCTATTACTATATTATCTAACTAGTAGGTGGGACCCCTTAAAGAAACTATACTAAGTTGATTTCGCTCCTTTTTTCTTTAAGAAAGAAATGCAGCTTGAAAACAAATTACTTGATTAGATTACAGATTTGTATTATATCCTATCACAAATGCACAAATGGTTTCTTCAACAATGATCTATAATGCTCCCCATCCTCATATTGCATTCAATATATCATTGTCATGTTCTAAAAGGAAAAGAAAAAGGGGAAAGACCTACTGCGCCATATTTTTGTTACTTACAATTATAAAGTTTTAAAATTTGTTGTTTTAATATGGCTTGTGACATATTAAAATGGATGGTTAAGTTTCATTGGATGCACATACATATCATATAACAAAAATAGTATCATGTTAAGTTTCCAATATTATATGGGGTTGTTGCGAAGTCAAATTGTAATAAAGTTCACATATCATATGGATACCATATAGCACGTTGTTTGATTGTTAAGGTGGTATCGTTGGTGTATTAGGTGTCGATACCTTATGTTATTTGTGAATGGGGTATATTAATAGTTTTGGGATATGTAAGATTGTGATTTTATTAGTTTTCAATGTATGGTACAGAGCTCGACTTTGAGTCTGAGCTAGCGATTGAGTGTGTTCCACCGTGTAATGTTTTATTGGTCATCATGGAAAGGTTGGTGGGTTTTGGTTCCGTCGAAGCGACGTGAATTAAAAGAGGATTTAATGCACTCTCTGTTGAGTTTCTTTCTTGAGGTATACCACCTTTTTGCACTGTCACTTGTTTATAAATGCTTTGTTGCAGTTAGTCGAGGGTTTTGGATTCTAAAGCTCATATTGGTGGGTGGATAATGATCATTGGTTGTTCTTTCGTGGCTATTTAGTCGACTTGGACAGGTATGGAAATTTTTTACACTTCTGGCATCAATAAGCTACTCTGCTCAGATAATTTTGAATATTGGCTCAAGCTCTGTTGCATGTTGTATGTGTGTTATGAGTGTGACTCTGTGTTGTGCATGGATATTTAAGATATTGTGAATGGTGAGTTATTATGTGTTTTGGGTTAATATGAAATAAAACAGTCACTGGGTTTCGAATAGCAGTGATACTTACAACCTAGGATTTGCATTGCAACTTATGATATAGTTTGGTTTTAAAAGGAAAATGGAATTTCGAATGAAGATACAGATTTCACCAGCGTTGAATACATTTTGGTATTGCTTATATGGGTTTGTTATGGTTATGGCATGTTATCATGCACCATTAGTTTCTTTTTACATTTGTTATGAATTATGTTTTCAAAACAAAACGAAAGCAACAATATACACTACCAAATTATCATTTCAATTGTTCAAAAGGAAATATCAATCAATTATTTGCACTCATTGTAATGGTTTCCTGGTTTGTTGTGACAATTGTTTGAGGCATATGAATGGGTTTCGAACTAGTTTTAGTTTGACATACATCTTGCTAGTATCCACTTGTAGTTAAYGGGTTRTGATTTTATGATTCTAAAGGGATTCAAAAACTAGGGTTTTGAGTTTCCTTCCTGTCTCGAATTTCTCGATTTTTGGGATTCAAGAACAAATTTTGAGTTATTATGAAACCCTACATTCATTTTTCTTGAATATGTCATCAACAWTCGGGTATGCTTGTTGATATTTGGTTTTGCAAGTAGTTATATACATAGAACAGTATTGGAAATGTTGTATGAAATTGATAAGCATGTGTGTAGTCAGCATATATTTTTGGGCTTGTAGTTGATTGGCATATTAATTTCAAATCTCGTCATTTATGAAATTTTTCAAAAGAAATCCCTATTTTGATGATACCCAGTCTTCGACAGTTATTTAATTGTCAATTTATATGAATAATATATATGGCAACTCAAGGACGAGAATTACTCTTTTACTCTGTTGGATTAATATTAGATTGGGTTCATCATGTTCTTATGATGAATTATCTGGATTAAGTATGTTTGGTAAAACTGAGTTCAAATGGTCATATTTTAAAAGAATTTAGATATGGTCCTTCTTATAGGAATCTATAAAGAATAATTTTCCAAAATGTTTGTTAATACATTTTGATTAATGAATTGGGTTTCAAAGAATCAAAAGACAAAAAGTACAGGGTTATATTTTGAGTTCTGGAATTGATCACATTAATTGATGGATGATGGATGATAAGTTGTCTACAGAAAAGAATATTGATCATTTTCATTTCTCGTCCATAATTTTACTTTACGCAAATCACAAAGCCCTCATTTTTCCCAAAATCATTTTATTATTCTCGTGTTTTGTTCTAAAGGAAAATGTGATTTTATAGAGGCCCTGTAATTTGGAAAGATTGATAAAAGGAAATTGAATTGGAACAGTAAGTAATATTGATGAAATCCACAGTTGAGTATGGAAGTTGATATGATTATAAAAGATGATTTTTGGGTTGATAATTAATCTTGTTTAGAAAAGTAACCATTGATGCCCTTTCATGCATTCTACTTTTTATTCGTTACAAATCCAATCACATCCCATATTTCATTAAATATCCATGTTCTAAATAATGACAGTTGTGCATCTAAGTTAGCATAATGACTATGATTGTTACATGCAGAGTAATGGATTGATTGCATGCATTCTAGTGTGTGAACTGATAAGAGAAAACATTTTAAATTTATCTTTAGGCAAGTAAATTGATTGTTGAATAGTATTTCTTGTTTCATATTTTGATCTAAGTTTGTTTCTAGATAATGAGTTTCTTCAACAGAGGAATCCATGACAGGGATAGAGGCAGAGGCAGAATTGTTTTTTGGAAAAGAGGCAACAAGAGACCTATATTCTCCATTCATTTGATGTTGATCCTCAAGAGTTGAATCAACTATTCCAAGTTGGGTTCTTTAACTTAGTGGGCCAAGGAGTGTTTCAGCCACATCCTAGACCAAAAAGGCCTCCTCATAAACCTCACCCAAGTCTTTCAAATGTCTATGTTCCAACTCATGTGTCCCTCCAGCTAGAGGTTCCTATCAATGATGGTTGGCAGGATATTGTTCACTCCCCTGTAGTTCATCATGATGGCTAACCCGTAGCTTCATTGCCATTTCCACCTCCACCTGCACTCAACCAATGTGCCCAATAGATTGATCATATTGCATCCCTTGTTCAGTCTTCACATGCAAGCAAAAGACTCAAGACAACCATCCATGAGCCTATGTCAAGCAAAGGTAAAAAAAGAAATCACTCATTCTAAGTCATCTAATGATTCCTCTCAGTCAGTCACCTCACATGCCCAACAAATCAACGACCCGTCTCCAACTCTCAGTGAAATTCATCCTCGGGTATCCAATCATCCACACACAGAGAAGGTCCACTCGACAAACAAAGCAGGAAAGGCAGTAAGCAATGAAAAGAAGCAGATTGCCTCACATAGTAAATATGGCTTTTGATATTTCATGTTTGTTTCTGGTAGTGGACAGTTTATTTATCTTTTGACATTTTTCAACAGCTTGATACTATTATCTTCATTTTTGGACAACCAATCAATAATTGCCTTTCGTGGTGGAAAATACATTTTATTTATTTGGTATATATATGGATTATTTTGGGAGACAAAAGGGGCTGATAAAAGTGATTGTTTATGTATATGCTTGATGAGGTGGCATGATTTATTATTTAAATAAATTATGGAGCAACAAGGAAGAAATCAAACTTAAAAAGATTTAAAAGAATTAGGGGTCCCACCTATTAGTTATTATTTATTAAACCATCTATCTATTATTATTATTTAATATTTGTCCCTAACTAATATTAAGTCATTTATGACTTAACTAAAGGTAGTTTGAAACTACCACAACTTCTTTGGAGAAAGATAAAAAGTTGATCAAAGGAAGGGACAAGGAGGGGGAGAACAAAGAAAGAAATTTATGATAAAGGTTTGCTCTTAAACTTGTGAGATTAATTTCTTTCATTCATTCTGAGTTATCATGGAGTCTTGACCCTTTTGTTGATAGTGGGGTCTTATTGAACATAGCAAGATTCAAATATTGTGATACATTATTCAGCAGCTTATTCTAGAAAGGTTGATCATTTGATCTTGGTAGCCTATGTATTCTGATTTGTTCATGAATTAGTTTTCATTACTGATAGGGAATATTTTGCAATGTCAATAGATGATACTTTTGTGGCTAAGTTGATCCAGATTTCTAGTCTCGGTCTTCACTTGTTGTCAGAGTCTTTTTGTATGGTGCCCATCGAAGATATCTAAATCTGATCTCGGTCCTTACCCTCGCATGGGTTTGAAAAGAAGGTTATGATTATAACTTGGAGTGAAATCAATAAAATTGCTTTGTTGATTTTGATCTCACATGTGTATTCTCTGATATTACTTTCATATTTGTATTTCATTTGTTCCTTAATTCTGAAACACAGTACATATATATTTTTACTGTCTTCTTTTGCACAGCTTAATTAAAAAAAGGGCAGCATTGGTTCCTTATACTTATTACTTGAGAATCAATCGATAGTTTTGTCTAAGGCTATAAACCCTGGGTGATAATCCCAACTATCTTACGCTAGCCAAGTAAGGTTCAAAAATGTTGGAGTGATGTTCCTCATACCTTTTCCTCAACATTTATTTGGCGACCATACTGGGGAGATCTTTTCCATATCTCTATGGTTGTTGTATCTTTATTTTTGCAATTAGTTTCTTTGTTTTATGTGCTTATTTTGGCTTTAATAGATTGTTTCCATGTTTGTACATGTTAATAGATAGCCCAATATTGGTTATGGTCTTGACAATCAAAATAGCATTTCCTTGACTTTATTTAATACCATTTTAGAAACTGCTAACAATCATGATGAATTGCATAATTCTTGGGAAGTTATTTCCAGAGGTATCAGAATACGCGAATAGTGGGAGGCCCGACAAAGGTTGCCCAGAAATCAACCTCCTCATTAGGTCATTTGCACATGTACTCAACCTCTTGTTCTTCTCGAAGAACAATAGGTTTATCTTCTTAAGTTTATCCTATATCTGATATAGGGAGGAGAAATGTTGTCATACAAATCCAACAAACTAATCTTCAACGGACCTTATCTAATTGTGCTAGTTCTACTGTACCTGTAACCTCTGTCACTTTTAAAATTAGATCTTCTGGTAGCGGTAGTGGTACCGGAGGTTCGTCCTCTTCACAACCTTCAACAACTTCTGTAATTGGTATCATTTATAACCATCAAATTCAATTCCAAACTACAACTAATTCGATTAAATTCATTAAAAAATATGCTACTACCACCCTGTGGCACATATCTTCTCCTCTGAATATTACACCAACGGCTCACCCTCTTCCGAAGTTTAAGGATTATTTGTCGAAATTTTCAGGAAATGGCACTATTACTACTAATGAACACTTRGTATCSTTTTATAATGCTTACCGTAATATAGGGGCGAATGACAACGATACATGTATGCGCTTATTTATCAACTCTCTGGAAGGGAAGGTTGTCACGGATTCTTTTGACTTACCGCCTAAAATCCTTTCCACATGCGAAGAATTGGTCTATTGGTTTAAATCGATGTACAGGCAACCCAAAAGCCCAAATGATCAATTAAAGGAATACAATAACATTATCTATAACAATGGTGAAACTATCAAATCATTTAATCTATGTTTCACTAAGTTGTACAATCAAATTCCTGAACTGATTCGCCCCTAGAACCAGGTTGCATTCATGCACTATTATAATACTTTATCCTCTTCTTATCGTCAAATATTGGAAGAAAATGATATAAACAATCTCAGATTTGCACTTCAAACTTGTCTTGAGTATGAAGAGCAACTAGAAAGAACTGGTCTTCCCAAAGGAGATTATGTAAAACAAATTGATATGTTTGTAGTCTTGCAGCTTATGCAAGACATGAATAACTGGATGATTGCTTATGAGAGAAAGGGAATTTCCATCCCTGTCGAGTCTTCTTCCCACACAGCTTTCAAGAACCCCCATGATAGTATCTTCCAACCAAAGGTTGTAATGCCTCATGCTTGGTGAAATTTTTGCAAAGAAAATCACGATGAAACGACCTGTGAGGTAAAAAGAAATGCTAGAGACCCAATCTTTGACAAAAAATTAGGCGCAACTATTGTTGTCTTAGATTGGGCTCCATAGGATGATGTCATGGTGATAAACACTAGAAATAAAACTTACACTAATAAGAGTAAAGTTTATTCTTCCCGAACCACTTTTGCTCCCAGCTCATCATCCCAAAATGCAAACCCCCAGGTTGAAAAATCTTCAAACAGTCAAGGAGTGCCAACTCCCTTCCCTCCATCCAAATATAATATCCTTAATCAGTTAGCTAATATCAAGGCATTTTTCTGTCTCTTGGACATGTTCATCGTCCCTGAACAATAGCAACATCTAAAAAATTTCATGGAAGGTAAAACTTCTATAGTAGCTAATTTGACTAAAATTTCTGATGGAGATGAGTCAAATGTAAATAGAATACGTGTAAATAATTTTAGAAACCCTGTAAAAAAAAACTCTTTATATATTTCTGTAAAAATTATGGATAAAATAGCTCACTATTTTTCGCTAGATGGTAGATCCGGTTCGAGCATTATGTCCAAAATTATTATGGAAGAGCTAGGCCTCTCTTGTACCAATGAAAACGCGAGGAGTATGCTTTCCTATAATAATCCACATCAGTCTACCATAGGCGATATCAAAGATGTAACTCTAGTCCTCTATGCTCTCCCTGAAATAAGAACCACCCTTAATATACAAGTCATTGATATGCATGTTAGTAACTATTCAATCAATTTGGGTAGAGATTGGCAGACCTTGACCGGTGGTTACCTATCTCTAGATGGTTCATATTTATCCATCCCTAAGAATGGAAAGAATATTATTGTCCTACGGGAAGGAAGTATTTCACCTTAAATTGAAAGCGTTCATTGACCTAATGTAAAATACGTTGAGGAGGACATGGGTGTATATCTGATCTTTGTTGATGAAGATGACATGTTTCTTGAACCAACTGATTATGATGATGGTGTGTGGCATATGGACTATGACGATTGTTGAGGAAAAGGTATGAGGAACCTCACTCCAACATTTTTGAATCTTACTAGGGCAGGGTAAGATAGTTGGCATTATCACCTAGGATTTCTAGCCTAAGACAAAATTATCAATTGATTCACGAGCAATAAGTAGAAGGAATCAAAGCCGCCTTTTATAATTTAACAATGCAAAAAAGAAAGTGAAAAATATATATGTACTACGTTTTTAGGATTAAGGAACAAATGAAATTTAAATCTGAAAATAGTATCAGAAAATACACATGTGGGATCAAAATTAGCAAAGTGATTTTATTAATTGCATTATCAATTACAATCACAACCCCTTTTCGAATCGCTGCAAGGATATGCACCAAGATCGGATTTAGAGATCTTTGATGGGCACCGTACAAAAAGACTTTGACAACAAGAGAGGACCGAGACTAGAAATCTGGATCAACTTAGCCACGAAAACATCATTGACAGACTCTGCAAAATATTCCTTATCATTAATGAAATCTAATTCATATACAAATCAGAATACACAGACTATCAAGATCATATGATCAACCTTTCACGAATAATTTTATGAAATATATATCTCAATCCTCGAATCCTATAATATTCAATGAGACCTTGATGTTAACAAGAGGGTTAAGATTGAAAGATAACTCATAATGAATCAAAGTAATTAATCTCACAAGAATAAGAGCAGACCTTATATTAGAAAATTCTTCCTTCTTCTCTCTCCTTTGTATGTTCCTTTGATCAACTTTTATCTTCCTCAAAAGAAGTTATGGTAGTTTAAAACTACCATTAGTTAAGCCATAATAGACTTAATTTTAGTTAGGGGCAAATAATAATAATAAAGGGTTCATTAAATAAGACGTCCCACTGTAACAAGGTTTACCAGTTGTTAGATGAGCGACGGAACCGAGGAGCTGCCCGCGCCCTGACTGC